>JABUQX010103096.1:10000-25000 GCA_015478945.1 Trachelipus rathkii | reverse complement strand
CACTTCTGAGTTGTTTTTTAAGCCCTTCTGCGTCTCCTTCTGTGTGTCCTTCAGCACCGCATTGCACCGCACCGCACTGCATCGCACTGCAGCGCACCGCATCAATTCCATCTCATCCTTTGAAGTTTTTTCTTATTATTATTATTATTATTATTATTATTATTATTATTATTATTATTATTATTATTATTATTATTATTATTATTATTATTATTATTATTATTATTATTATGATTTTTAGGCTCCTGCTCTGACTCAGCCTATGGCTCCGATGTATATTTACATGGGTTAGGCTTAACGTATCGGGCTAAAATTTGGATGTGAGCTATATGATGACGTAATCTCGTCGGAGACGAGATTACGTCCCTCTGCGTCCCCCCTGTAAGGGGGGACGCTGCCCCCTCTAAAAAATTAAAATAATCTTAGAAGATTGAAATTTGGAGGCTGGGTAGAGGAGCCAGAGTCTGAGACGGAGTTGGATTCGGATTCGGTTTCGGAGTCCAGAGACCCCACCGGAGGGCGGGTCCCCAGTTGAAAAAGAAGAAATGCATGGAATGCAAAACAGAGGAAGAAGAAGAAAGGAAGAAGAAGAAAGGAAGGAGGAGGAAGAAAGGAGGAAGGAAGAAGAATGAGGAAGGAGGAGGAGGAGTCTGAGGAAGGATTCAGAGTCGGTACCGGCACCGGTGCTGGAGCCGGTGCGGTGCTTAGTTAATAAATATTCGTATAACAACAATGTTGGTGTCTTTATATAGGTTATTGGGTCTGTAGATTTCGAAAAAATAATGGTTTAAGAACCATCAAGAAAAATAAATAAATAAATAAATAAATAAATAAATAAAATTTCCTATTCTTTTTGTTTATAACTTACAAATTTACGTTTTTACATACCCTAAATCAGTAAATCAAACCACCATCCAGCCACCATCCTGTCACCCTCCTGTCCATCCTTGAACTATTGATCTATTGATTCAAGTCACATTTCAAGTATCATTTTGGATAAACATAACATAAAATCAAGTTCTTTATACAAAGATCAAACAATATATGCTGACGTAACAAAGTTTTCACATTAATAAAGCTTACTTAGCATTCATCTGAACATATTGATATAACCACAACGACCAAACCTAGCCCCTACTAATAGGAATTAAATGGTTACGTTTAACAAAGTTTCAACTTACAACCAGTAAAAGTAACTAACAAAGCACATCTAAAAACGTAACTTATTCACACTTTGTTTTTTTTTTTTTTCCCAAACATGTCTCTAACATAGCAATGTTAATTTTACATTAACATGGTAATATTTAACAAATATTTACTATAACCTTGCGTAATTATCATACAGACCAGCAAAAGTATGCTAACGTAACAAAGTTTTCATATTAATAAAGTCAACATAACATTACCACCAGAACTAAGAATATAATATACAACGACAAACCTGACACAATCTTAAGCAAGAATAAACTGCTAACATTAACAACGATCCAAACTTATCAAGAGTAAAAGTAACTAACAAGACTCACAAAAAACCACAATCCATTCAACTTTTATCAAGCATATTCTCCAACATTGTGACAATTGTTAATTTTACCATTAACAGTAGTAATAATTAACAAAAAATTTAGCAATAACCTTACTTAACCAGCATAAGACCTAATGGGTAAAGACAAACAAGGTAAAGTTTTTACTCTCTGTAAAGCTAAACTAATGAACATAACGTACTTAACACACAACAACCAGACGAATAACTGGGCTAAACATTAACACGATCCAAACTTATTCAACAGTAAAAGTAACTAACAGACTTCACAAAAAAACACAAATTCCATTTCATAATTTATCAAACATATCTCCAACAAGACAATGTTAATTTTACTTAACATAGTATATTAATTTAACAAAAAAATTAGCATAACCTTACCTAACCAGATAATACCTAACGGGTAAAGACAAACAAAGTAAATTTTTACTCTCTGTAGCTAAAACTATGAACATAAACGTTACTTAAACACACCAACACCAGACGAATAAACAACTATCATTAACAAACTTAGTCAATAAAGCGAACTTACGAGGGAAATAAAACAAGTTTTCATTTTTATAACATTATAATTTTCATTGAAAAGAGCGTTATATAACTACATAAAAACATAAGTTTATTTTTAAATATATTAATTCATCTATTCAGAGAACAAAGGATTCAACATAACTTGGGTACGTTCTATATATCGCTCTAAAGATTCAACACCCTTTGAAAGAATGTAAGTATAAAGGCTTTCAGCGGACACAAAACATTTTTCGGCATATTTTGATTCAAGCAGCACTCATTCTCTCATACAAGAGAGAAGTAAACTCACCCAAGCTGATAGTTATTAACGCATTCCTGTATACTGCATTATACGGGGAAACCACATGTTTCGGTGTTAATATCATAGATTACACCATGTGCTATATGTATTATGTCCTCAAGTATGTCAACATCGTTAATATGTGATGTTAATTGTTTTTTATTTTAAGCAATGCTGTAATATTTTCAGGTGTTCGAACAGTGAAACCTATACATGTGCGATAGAAGGTCACACAATCGACGGGTCTCCAGTAGAGGCGTACATCAATACTTTTAACATTGTCACACGACGAGAACACAACGTCTATTCTATTAGAACCACTTACGTTGTCTTCCCAGTTAGATATTTCACTAAGCGTCGATCTTGGCGAGTATAACAAACACTTATCTCTACCAGGGCGAGCTGCGATATCGATAATCTTGAGGAATCCATCAGCACAAACGAATAAAGGTTATATTTGACCCCCTGGCAGGAATACAAGCAACGTAACGACCGCCATTTGGTTTACGATTAAAATATAAATGACACATCGTTTGGAATAACGAAGCTCCTCGTGAAGATATCAACAACAGGTGTAGAGATGCAGGGAGATGTCATCGTACCAGTACAGCGAAAAAAATGTCCTACTGACGAAAATCGTATGGTAAAAAACCCTTATAGGTAATGAGATTCTTTCTTTCAACCAATCAGAGAAAGTAAACAAGAATACCACGCACGATACGAAACTATATCAGTTTCAAAAGAGGGTTATATTCTCGTGTTAGACAACAACAACCAACAACAACAACACAACAACAACAACAACAACAACAACAACAACAACATACAACAACAACAATAAACATAGTACAAAAAATGAGTTCTTTATATACTAACCATCGAATATATGTAAACATAACAAGGTTTCATATTAATATAGCTAACATAGCATCATATGAACTAAGAAAATAATGTTTCAACGACAAAACTAACACAACTTAAGCAAGAATAAAGTGTTAACATTAAGTTCCACACTTAACACCTGTTAAGTAACTAACATTGCATACAAACGTAAACCTATTCACACTCATTTTCCAAGCATATCTCTAACATTTAAATTACATATGCATAGTAATATTTAACAAGGATTTATCATAATCTTGTCCATTATTCATTAACAGACAACGAATAATTGTAAACATAACAAAGTTTTATCCAAACATAACACAAAAATAAGTTCTTTTTATCATACTAACCATCGAATATATGGTATTAAACAACAAAGCTTTAGCATCAATAAAGCTAACATAGCATCACCTGAACTAGAATATAATGTACAAGGCAAACTTAACATTACCTCGCGTATGAATAAACAGCTAACATCCTGAAAATTCCCCACTTATCAAAGATAAGTAGCTAACAGGTCCTACAATACTCGATATGTTCCCACTTTTCTCGCATATTCAGCAACAGGTAAAGCCGCATCATCTAACAAAATCCTTAACAAAGTGACCAATCTATCAAAGATTACCAACATCTGGAAACTTATGAATTAACACCATCTTCACTGCAAATGTCAGCTCGTTTTGAGCTATAACATCAAGTTGACCTTATGAATTAAACATAGATCATTAGCAAAATTATTAGGGGCAAACCTAACATTACCCAACAAAAACTTAACCTAGGCCTCACGTTTTTAACACATCATCGTCAGTTAACACAGTAATATCTAACACAAAAATTCATCATTTCTCTAACAAATCAGTGTTATTTTCACATTGTTCATAGTAATATTTAACATAACGGACCTAACTTACGAATAAACAGTTTTTCATTAATCAAGAGTATCTAAAGAAACACATAACCTTCCGAGAGAAAACCCAGGCGATGCGCCCCTTGTAACACCTAAAGCTTTCAGGAAGGTAACATGAAATATTTTTATTCTTACCCTATTTTAGACCCGCTCCGCTTTCAGAAAATATCAATTCAAAACTGGTAGATTTGGCAACAGCGCATCATAAAGGCGATTTGATAGCACTGTAAGCACTGTAAGCACTACTTGGAGAACTCACCCCAGAGAGATGCACGAAGACCCATCTCGCGGGTACCACTGAAGGGGGTTAAGCGGTTACATTATAGGGCACAGCCAAAGGCGTTGCCTTTACGACTTACACCCCCTTCAGGGTTACCCCGTGATGGGTCTTCGTGCATCTCTTCTGGGGTGACTCCAAGTAGTGCTTACAGTGCTTACAGTGCTATCAACTACCTCTGTTATGTAGCGCTGTGCCAAATCTACCAGTTTTGAATTGATATTTTCTGAAAGGGGAGCGGGGTCTTAAAATAGAGTAAGATAAAAATATTTCATGTACCTCCTGAAAGCATTTAGGGCTCTACAAGGGGCGCACTGTCCCCCTGTTTCTCTCGTGGCAGGTTTATGTGTTGCTTTAGAAGATACTCTTGATTAATGAAAACTGTTTATTCGTAAGTTAGGTACGTTATGTTGAATATTACTAGGACAATGTGAAAATAACACTGATTTGTTAGAGAAATGATGAATTTTTGTAAGATTATTACTGTGTTAACTGACGATGGTGTGTTAGAAACGTGAGCCTAGGTTTTTAAGTTTTTGTTGGGAATGTTAGGTTTGCCCTAGACTTTGGTAATGTCTATGTTTATTCATAGGTCAATTGATGTTATACTCAAAAACGAGTGACATTTGATGTAAGATGTGTTATTCATAGTTCAAGATGGGGTTATCTTTGATAGATTGGTCACTTGTTAAGCGGATTTTGTTAGATGAGGCGGCTTTACCTGTTGCTGATATGCTCGAAAAATGGGAACATATCGAGTATTTGTATGACTTTAGCTGCCTTTTATCCTTTGATAAGTAGAGATAATTTTCAGGATGTCTAGCTGATTATTACATACGCGAGGGCGTATGTAAGCTTTGCCGTGTGGATCTACAATCTATCATTCTTAGTTGCGTTATGATATGTAGCTTTATTTGATGCTAAAAGGCTTTGTTACGTTAGCATATATATGATGGTTAGTATATAAAGAACTTATTTTGTGTTATGTTTGGATAAATTGTTATGTTTACATTATTCGTTGGTCTGTATGATAATTGGACAAGAGTGTGAGTGAGTGAATCCTTGTAATCATTACGTATGTCACATGAAAAATTTAACGTTAAGTTGTTAGAGGATTGCTTGGGAAAAGTATGAATAGGTGTACTTTTTGTATGCAATGTTTGTTACTTTACAGGTGTTAAGTGGGGAACTTTGTTGTTAATGTTAACACTTTATTCTTGCTTAAGTTGTGTTAGTTGGTCGTTGTACATTATTTCTTAGTTCATATGATGCTATGTTAACTTTATTAATGTGAAACCTTTGTTATGTTAGCATATATTCGAGGGTTAGTATATAAAGAACTTATTTTTTGTACTATGTTATTGTTGTTGTTGTTGTTTGTCGTTGTTGTTTTGTTGTTGTTGTTGTTTGTCTAACGAGAATATAATACTCTTTTAGACTGATTATGGTTCGTTCGTGCGTTGTTTATTCTTGTTTACTTCTTCTGATTGGATTGAAAGAAAGAATCTCATTACCTCTAAGGGGTTTACGCATACGCTTTCCGTCAGTAGGACATTTTTTTCGCTGTACTGGGTACGATGACATCTCCTCGCATCTCTACACCTGTTGTTGATATCTTCACGAGGAGCTTCGTTATTCCCACAACGATGTGTCCTTTATATTTAATCGTAAACCATAATGGCGATCATTACGTTGCTTATTCCTGCCAGAGTCAAATAATAGGACCTTTATTCGTTTGTGCTGATGTGATTCATCAAGCATTTATACGATTTATCGCAGCGCCGCCTGCGGTAGAGGATAGTGTTTGTTATCCGAAAGGTGACGCTTAGTGAAAATCCTAACTGGGAAGACAACGGTCAAGTGTTCAATTAGATAGACGTTGTGTTCTCGTCGTGTGACAATATTAAAACCCTTGATGTACGCCACTACTGGAGACCCGTCGATTGTGTGACCTTCTATCGCACCTGTATAGGTTTCACTGTTCGAACACCTGAAATATTACAGCATTGCTTAAAATAAAAAAACGAATTAACATCACACCTTAACGATGTTGACCATACTTGAGGACATTAATACTACTATTAGCCATGGTGTAACTATGATATTTACACGAAACATGGGTTTCCGTATAATGCCAGTATACAGGAATGCGTTAATAACTATCAGCATTGGATGAGTTACTTCTCTTCTTGTATGAGCAGAAATTAAGTGCTCGCTGTAGATCAAAATGCCGAAAAATGTTAGACTGTCGCTGAAGCCTTTATTACTTACATTCTTTCAAAGGATGTTGAATCTTTTAGAGCGATATATAGAACGTACCCAAGTTATGTGAATCCTATGTTTCTCTGCACACTAGATGAACTTTAATAATATTTAAAAAATCCACTCTCTCCTTTTAGTGTATTTATATAACGCTTCTTTTCAACTGAAAATTATATGTATAAAAATGAAAACTCTCTCTCTCACTCTTATGTCGCGTTATGACTAGTGTTAATGATAGCTGTTTATCGTCCTGGTTGTTGTGTGTTAAGACGTTATGTTCATAGTTAGCTTGTGTACAGAGTAGTTTAAAATACTTTACTTTCGTTCGTCTTACCCGTAGCGTATTATGCTGGTCTATGGTAAGGTTATGTGTAAATTTTTTATGTTAATTATACTCGTTATGTAAATTAACTATTGTCCATGTTGGAGATATGTTTGATAAATTATGAATGGATTGTGTTTTTTGTGAGTTTGTTAGTTACTTTACTGGTTATACGTTTGGACCTCTGTGTTAATGTTAGCAGTTTATTCGTTGGGTTGTGTGTGTTAAGTACGTTATGTTCATAGTTTAGCTTTACAGAGAGTAAAAACTTTACTTGTTTGTCTTTACCCTTACCGGATATTTGCTGTGTTATAGGGTAAAGGTTATGCTAAATTTTTTGTAAAATATTACTATATGTTAATGTAAAAATTAACATTGTCATGTTGGAGATTTGGTTGATAAAGTATGAATGGATTGTGTTTTTTGTGAGGCTTGTTAGTTACTACTTTACTGGTGTTAAGTTTGGATCGTTGTTAATGTTAGCAGTTGTATTCTTCCTCTCTACACCAGTTTGTCGTTGTATATTATATTCTTAGTTCTGTAATGTATGTTGACTTTTTAATATGAAAACTTTGGTTAGTTAGCAATTACTTTTTTCTGGTCTGTTCATCGATATTACGCAAGGTTATAGTAAATTTTTGTTAAATATTACCATGTTAATGTAAATTAACATTGCTATGTTAGAGACATGTTTGACAAAGTGTTGAATAAGTTACGTTTTTAGATGTTATGTTATTACTTTACTGGTGTTAAGCTGTGAAACTTTGTTACGTTAACCATTATTCCTATTTAAGAGGGGCTAGGTTTTGTCGTATGTGGGTTATATTCATAGTTCAGGATATGCAAAGTAAGCTTTATTAATGTGAAAACTTTGTTACTGTAGCATATATTCATTGGTCTCTTGTATAAAGAACTTTGATTTATGGTATGTTTATCCAAAATGATACTTGAAATGTGAAACTGAATCAATAGATCAAATAGTTTCAAGGCATGGACAGTCGGAGGGTTGACACGGATGTGTGGTTTGATCTTACTGATTTACTGATTTAGGGTATTAAAAACGTAAATTTGTAAGTTATAAACAAAAAGAATAGGAAATTTTATTTATTTTATTATTATTTATTTTTTTTTTTCTTGATGGTCCTGAAACCATTATTTTCGAATCTACAGCATATAACTATATAAAGACACCACATGTTGTTATACGAATATTTATTAACTAAGCACCGCACGGCTCCAGCACCGGTGCCGGGGCCAACTCCTCAGATTTTCATCCTTCCTTCTTCCTCCTCCTTCCATTCTTCCTCCTTCCTCCTTTCTTCCTCCTTCCTTCCTTTCTTCGTGCCTTTCTTTCTTCTTCCTCTGTTTTGCGTTCCATGCATTTCTTCTTTTCAACTGGGGGACCCGCCCTCCGGCCCTGGGATGGGTCTCTGGGACTCCGGAAACCGAATCCGAATCTCAACACCCGTCTCAGACTCTGCGCTCCTCCCTACCCCCCAGCCTCCAAATTTCATTCTTCTACGATTATTTTAATTTTTTAGAGGGGCAGCGTCCCCCCTTACAGGGGACGCCGAGGACGGTAATCTCGTCTCGACGAGATTACGTCATCAGTAAGCTCACATTCCACAAATTTTTAGCCGATACGTTAAGCCTAATCCCATGTTAAAATATTACATCGAGCCAAGGCTGAGTCAGAGCAAGGAGCCTTAAAAATCATAATAAAATAATAATAATAATAATAATAATAATAATAATAAATAATAATAATAATAATAATAATTAATAATAATAATAATAATAATAATAAATAATAATAATAAAATAATAAAATAAGAAAAAAACTTCATAAGTTGAGAGGATTTGATGTGGTGCGCCTATTCTGAGGCAGTGCGGTGCGGTGCAATGCGGTGCGGTGGACACACAGAAGGAGACGCAGAAGGGGCTTAAAAACAACTCAGAAGTGTTTCCTTCGGAAACACTTCTTCGACGTAATAATTATAATAATAATGTGTATGTGTGTGTGTGCGTGTTGTGTGCGTGTGTGTGTGTGCGCGCGCTCTCGCGCGCTGACGTAATCTCGTCCGCGGCGATATTACGTCATCACGCGAACCTAACGCTATTTAGGCCTAATCTTGATCTCTCAGATCCCAGCAACAAAGGCGTAAGCGCAATATCGTATCGACCCTCGGGGGTGACACCCCTCTATATACATCCTACAGACTTGAAATTACACGGATCTCGTCCTTAACCATACATAGATTATATTCCAGTTTCAGACCTATAGCTCTATTCCTTCATATCGAAAAGGGTTGGTTCGGAACTGCCCTTTTCATCACTACTTAATATATATATATATATAGATAATATATATATATATATATATATATATTATATATAAATACATATATATATATACTATATATATACTATATATATATATATATTATATAATGAGTGTTCCAGACTACCCCCGTAAAATACCTGTAAGAATGAACATAGTGGTTACGTTTGGGGGTCAGAGAGCTGAATAGGGGAAAGAATAAGACTGTGTAGAAATACGAGTTACAAAAGCTCTCCTCAAAGTAGGGGGTATGTGACTAGAGAGTTAAGAAGAGCAGTGGAGAGAGATTCAGGGAGTGGAGAGTTGTACTAAACCTGTGGTGACACTACTATAAGGAGGCCAGGAGAGAGAGAGTCAAGGAGTAAAGGAGAGTTGATGAGTAGCAATGTCCTAGACTCCGCCATTTAAATGAGGGTTGTCACGTAGTTGCAACCACCCTAGGGTATTCATTCAATAGCGAGTGACACTTCTTGTATAGAGAAATTATTTCGGTTGGTGTGAAGGAGTTTAAAAACTTATTAGAACAACTTAAATCTTAAAGATTATGTATATTGAATGGGTAAATTGGTATATCGATTACATAGGAATATTGAATATGTATATTAGTATATATATATATATATATATATAAATATATGTATTATATATATATTATATATATATACATATATATTTATATAATACTACCTATATTAAACTATAGATATATTGAATTATATATATTATATATGAATATTATATATATATATTGGTATATTAAATTGATATGTAAATTGAATTTTATTTCGATTAGATGGACCTATACCCAAATGGTCGACAGGAAAATGGATTGATATTTGTAAAAAAAATAAAAATCTGAGTTATTTAGAGTTTCTCTAACGAATCCAACAAAACTTAACTTAACCTAGCTTAACCTAACCTAACCTAAACCTAACACCTAATCTAACTAACCTAACCTAACCTAACCTAACCTAACCTAACCTAACCTAACCTAACCTAACCTAACCTAACCTAACCTAACCTAACCTAACCTAACCTAACCTAACCTTAACCCGACCCTAAACCTAACAATCTCTAACCCTAAACCTAACCTAACCTAACCTAATCTAACCTAACCTAACCTAACCTAACCTAACCTAACCTAACGCCTGCTGCGGGCTGTACAGGAATTTTTTTTGATGTAGTGTCGACCCTTTTTTCCTGTCGACCCTTCTGGCTAGTCCCCGATTAGATAGATAAATGAACTATGGTTCGAATAAGTTTAATAAAACGCCTCAGGAAAACCCAACCTCTTGAAAGCTTTCTTATGTGCGAAACGTAATGTTAACTTAACTTAACTTAACCTAACCTAACCAATCCTAACCTAAAACTCGATGAATATTATGGACAGGTGAAGGTTGAATTGTGTGTTTTATTCTGAAAAGGATATCATCCTAGTCGTGTGGAAACTGAGTTTTAGAATCATCAAAAACAACAATGTTTTCCTCTGTGTCAATTAGGAATTCTTTGAAGGTCAGAGGTCAGAATTCAGATGCTCCAAAATCACCATTAGCAATTTGCCGTTGAGTTGACACTAAGGAAATATTGAGGATAAAATAGAAATATGAATAATATCACTTTTAGTAGATTTAAAGGATGAGCAGTGACCGTATATACTGTATATATATAGATATATATATATATATATATATTTTAATGTTATTTTGCTATATATATAGATATATATATATATATACATATATTATATATATATATATATATATATATATATATATATATATATATATATAATATTTATATATATATATATATATATATATATATATATATATATATAGTTATATATATATATATATATATATATATATATATATATATATATATATATAAATATATATATATATATATATATATATTACCTATATATATATATATATATATATATATATATATATATATATATATATATATATATATATATATATATATATATATATTATATATATTGAATATTTATATATATATATATATATATATATATACATATATATAGTATATATATATATATATATATATATATATATATATATATATATATAGATATATATATATAGTATATATATAAATATATATATATATATATATATATATATATATATATATATATATATATATATATATATATATATATATAAATAGTATATATATATATATATATATATATATATATATATATATATATATATATATATATATATATATATATATATATATATATATATATATATGCGTAGTGTGTGTGTGTGCGTGTGCGCAAGAGTGTGTGTCTGTGTGTGTGTGTGTGTGTGTGTGTGTGTGTGTGTGTGTGTGTGTGTGTGTGTGTGTGTGTGTGTGTGTGCTAGCAAATAAGATAAAATGATTGAAAACACGCTTAAGGCATAATTATATAAATGAAAAGTCATGACTTATGAAATATGATTTTCTACTCGAAACAAAATATTTTGGAAAAGGAAACGAACAAAAAAAAAATAATAATAAAAATAAAAATAAGAAAATAAAAAGAAAATCTTTCGTAAGGAAGAAAAATAAACGAAAAAATAAAAATGAAAAAAATACTTCAATTTTGTTTCCATTTTTTTTATGTATTTATGAATTTTCAAAAATAGGAAAAAGGAAAAAAAAAAAAAATTAGAAAGTACTAAAAATAGCTTCCTAATTTGCTTTAGAGTACACACTCTCGTACACACACACACTCACATGCGAGCGTGCACGCACACTAGGGTGGGCGAACACCTAAAGACAGACATAATGTTCTGCTCACCCCAAATTCAATATTCATTTAAATATAGTTCGTTTGTGGAATATATATATATATATATATATATATATATATATATATATATATATATATATATTATATGTTATATATATATATATATATATATATATATATATATATATATATATATATATATATATATATATATATATATATTACTCCTATTCGTGAAGGAAGTTTCTATGGGTCCGAAAGGGAGATGGAAACGGGGTGTTCAAACACGTGAGTGAATCCCTTTACCGTAATGCCATGCCATATACAAATATAGATTGTAGAGTATGCTCAATTAAATTGTCTTGATGAAGACTACCCAAATCGTCCTCAGGAAAATTCATCGACGGCAAAAATGGTCAACAGGACATTGACAAAAAATTTCACTTGTCCAAAACGTCGACGAGTAATTTTTTTTTAAATGGTAAAACGATTGAGAAAATTTTCTCCAATTCCTCACCGCCCTTCCCCCCTCCTCATCACCACCAAATCTTCGACACAATAAATCGTCCTTACCAAATATTAGACATATTGTTTTCATGTAACTCTGTGTGTGCCAACAAAATCACTACCTGTGCCTATATAAAATATAATTTTATGACTGACAAAATGTACTTAATATAATAAAATATACCTAGTTGTAAAATTATCAAGTCATGCATTTCTAACACCGTGCAATATTTTATAAACTGAACGACACTGAATATTCTCGTCTTTAAGGGAGGTAGTGAGAGAGAGCGAAAAATGAGCTGAAGGAAGGTAAAGTTATAGGAAAATGAGAAGAGGCAAGTTAGAGAGGGAGGAAAATGAGCTGAATAGAGGTAGAGAGGGAGGAAAATGAGCTGAAAGAAGGTAGAGAAGGAGGAAAATGAGCTGAAAGGAGGTAAAGAGGTAGAAAAATGTGATGAGAGAAGGTAGAGAGGGAGGAAAATGAGCTGGATGAAGCTAAAGAGGGAGAGAAATGAGCTGGAGGGAGGTAGAGAGATATAAAAAAAATCCCGTACAGCCCGTGCAGGCGTTAGGATAGGTTAGGTATAGGTTAAGTTAGGTTAGGTTAAGTTAGGTTAGGTTAAGTTAGGTTAAGTAAGGTTATGTTAAGTTCTGTTGGATTCGTTAGAGAAATTCTAAATAACAAGATTTTTTTTAACAAATGTCGACCATTTAGTACTAGCTTCGTATAGAGGGAGGAAAACAAGCTGGAGGGTTAAATATATATATATATATATATATATATATATATATATATATATATATATATATATATGTTATATATATATAGTAGTTATATATATATATATATATTATATATATATATATATATATACATATATATATATATATATAATGATGGAAAATATCTCTTTACTTAGTCTATCAGTTTGATCACGACATTCGACAATACTTCGAGAGCGACCATCAAATAGTTTTTCTCACCCAGTCGAACAGGGTGCCGCATAGTGCGTACCGCTTATTAATGGGGCCAAGATGAACAGAATAAATAAATTAATTTACGTAACTGACTTGTAATGATAAACACCCCTAAACATCACGATTCCCAGCAGGGTGAAATGCTTTAGGGGTGTTTTATCATTACAAATTGAAATTGCGTGAATTGCACCGCCATTTTTTATTCTCGCCATCTTGGCCCCGTTCTGGCAAAGCCACTTTGTGTGGTAATTCTGTTCGACCTAGGCCCGAGTGGGAGCGGAAGAGCACGACATGTCCTATTTGGTGCGTGCGAATATTCACCATAGAAGTATTGTCGTAGTTCTTCTTTAAGCTCATCGTGGTTCAATAAATGACTTCAAATATATCTGCTAGTTCAGGTTCGATTCCCAGCAGGGTGAAATGCTTTAGGGGTGTTTTATCAATACAATTGGATTTCGGAATTGCAATTTTATTCTATATATATATATATATATATATATATATATATATATATGTATATATGTTATATATATATATATATATATATATATATAGGTATATATATATATATATATATATATATATATATATAGTGCATATATATATATATGGTACTTTGGGGCCAAACATTCACTATTTTACATGGAGATTCCACCGAAATTATAAAACTTTCTTCCTGCAATCTGTGTACATCTTTATGATTTATTTTTGGGAATCCTTTAACAGATTAATAAATATTCAAACATGCACGTATATACTAACAGAGTTTATATATATATATAGCATATATATATATATATATATGATAGCAGTATATATATATATATATATATATATATATATATGCTATATATACATATATAGAGATAAGAGCATGTTTTAGGTTATATATATATATATATCAGGGGCGTATATATAGGGTAGGCCGGGTAGGTAGCTCCTACCCAATATTTTTTAGGTTTTAAATAATTGAAATTAAATTGTAAAAGTATACTAAATTATTAAAATTTTATATAAAAGTTAAAAAAAGAAGCTATTTTGCATCATAAATTAAAAGAAAACAACCACAATAATAATAAATAGCTATAATAATAATTGAATTCATTTAGAAATTCTCGCTCCTACTCTGATCTTAATAGTAAAATTCTTTACCCCACGCGGACGAATGACGTCATTTCCTACGTCAACTTATAATGGAGCGGGCTAGTCTGTCCTACCTATAATAATCGATAATATATATGAAATCTTTCGTTCTCGATCTTCCCGTAAATATGTACGAAATATGTGGCTTGTGGCAGTTTCTTTGAAATTTTTGTATCGAATGTTTGATTGTTCTGATATTGAATATTAATTTTATATAACTTTATTTAAGTGGTATTTAGCATTATATACATAAA
>JABUQX010103096.1:0-7500 GCA_015478945.1 Trachelipus rathkii | reverse complement strand
TTACAGGCGTGCTGCAAAGGGAAGTGCAAAGGCATATAAAGGTATGCAGATGATGGATAATGGATGGATGGATTGGTTTTTACTTTTGATGGATGGATGGATGGATGGATGGATAGATGGATGCATTTATTGATGGTTGTGAAGATATTTTTGATGGATGATTTATTACAAAGCTATTTGTTTGTTAAATAAATTTTAATCACTTATGTTGAATATATATATATAGTTATATATATATATATATATATATATATATATATATATATATATATATATATATATATATATATATATATATATATATATATATATATATATATATATATATATATATATATATATATATATATATATATATATATATATATATATATACACCTTTAAGCCTTCCTCTTTCACCCCCACAATCTCTGTCTCAGGGCCTTACCATGCCTCTGTAACCCCGCCACCTCGCCGGTCTCCTCCATAGATTCACCAGGGCTATATGTCCTGACGCCTGATGGTTAGAACGACAGCTCAGAGAGCGAGGCTGCCTAAATAGGTTAAATTTTAGCAGTGTTTGAATGTATTTGGCTTACTGAATCTGTGTTTGTGTACCTTAGGTTTGTGGTGTACACATTTCTCTTAGCTAATGGAGGTGTTTGCATGGATCTTGAGTACAATTGGAATTCTGATATTCTGGCAGGGACACTGTTTGGTATGTTGTTAGTTGGTCTGTTTCTAGTAGTTTCAAAAATTGTAGACAAAACACTTCACCAAGACAGTTTCCAGGTATAATTTTTAAAAAACTATTGTTCACTTAATTATTTTTGATTCATAGAAATATTAATTAAATTTAAATATTTATTCGAAATTTATTTAATATTATACATTATTAAAGCACATATTGGATTGCCATTTGTCCATTTCTTTTAATGCAGCATAGGCCTTCCACACTTAAGTGACGTCAGTAGCGCTAACGGATTCCGGTCACTGGGCATAGCTGATACCCTGTACTTCAAAGTACCACTGTGAGGCATATTGGGCATCTCCCTGGAGTGGCTACCTTGGGATACTTCATGCCTCAGGGCTTCACCCTGGCACTACCCTAGTACTGTTCATTTTTGCTGGATTCGCCATGAACGCGTGGCGCACGGCATTGACCACATGCTCACTGTACCATGAGCTGCTTTTACACCCCTCACTCATCCCCTAGCCCCTATGACTCTATAATCAGCTTATAGGCTGACCAGGGCTCTATTCTGACTCAAGGTCTTCCTGAGTGATATTTGGCCACCTACCGGCATGGGCTACCTTTTGGGTTACTTTTCATCCCTGGCGTTTTAGGTTGCCCCCTATTTCTATTGATTCGCCATGTACGTGAGTGAGTGTGTATGTGCATGAGCACATGCTCATACACATTCATGAACATTTTTTACCCTACCCCCCTTTGTTTATCCCCTACCCCCCTTTGTTCTCGTCACCACATACGTTTAGGCCTAACTATGTGCGTGTACGAGGCGTAGCCACGTCCATGAAAGTAGCTGAGCTACTTTCATGAAAGTAGCTGAGCTACTTTCAAGGCTACTTTCATGAAAGTAGCTGAGCTACTTTCAAGGCTACTTTCATGAAAGTAGCTGAGCTACTTTCAAGGCTACTTTCATGAAAGTAGCTGAGCTACTTTCAAGGCTACTTTCATGAAAGTAGCTGAAGTCTGGCTTGGGTTCGGGGTATCGCGAAGGCTACTATATACGCAACGTCCGCTTTACAGTCGGTTCAAAAGCCTCGAGGTTCACCCTAACGCGAAGCGTCCGTCAGCGCGAAACCGACGCGAGCGCCCGCCCGCACGCCCGAACGCAAAAAATTCGCGAGTTATGGGTGCGACTTGAGGAGCGAAATACATTTGTATTTGTGTGTATATATATATATATATATATATATATATATATATATATATATATATATATATATATATATATATATATATATATATATATATATATATATATATATATAATTTATTTTTTTTTTTACTAAAATTTTTATTCTTTTTATTTTTATAACGTATAAATATTTATGTTTTTACATACCCTAGAGTGTGTAAATCAATAATCAAACCACCATCCAAATAATTCTCCTAACTAGCTGTGATTATTTGATTTATTGATCTATTGATTCATGTCATACTTTTATTATTAAAATTACCATGTTTTAAGCTTACCCTAAATCAGTAAATCTGTGAATCAAACCACCATCCAACCATCCTCGTAACCCGCTATGATCTATTGATCTATTGATTCATGTCATATTTTTATTAAAATTACTATGTTTTACACACCCTAAATCAGTAAATCAGTAAATCAAACCACCATCCAACCACCCTCCTAACCAGCTATGATCAATTGATCTATTGATCTATTGATTCAAGTCATATTTTTATTAAAATTGTTGTGTTTTACTACCCCTAAGGACGTAAAGACGTTGCGCAAGCTGTACAGTAGACCCCCATCCACCCTCTGTGCGACACAGTAACACAAATACCGCGAGCCCCCAATGGGTGCCCCTCCCCAAACTCTGTCCATACCGTATTTTACTGCTTCACTGTTTTACTATACTGTTTTACAGTTTTAGGTCCTAGTTATAACATTGGCAGTTGTAGTAGTAGTAGTAGTATGAGTAGTAGTAGTAGTAGTAGTAGTAGTAGAAATCATAGAAGCGATTGATAAGCGGCATATGTACAAAGATCCCAAAACCAGGATAGCTAATATATATAACCATAACAACATCACCAAAACTATCACCAACAACAAACACAACAACAACAACAACAACAACAACAACAACAACAACAACAACAACAAACACAACAACAACAACACCAACAGCAACAACAAACACAACAACAACAACGACAACACTACCACTAACAACAAAAACTTAGGTCACAAAACTATTTTTACAAAAATATAACCATTATGGACTGCGAATAAACGTTGACATTAACAAAATTCCCCAGTGAATCTAACCATGACCAACGTTTCAACCTTATAATTTTCTAACATACTAATTTTTCCGATTATATATTAATGTCACTTCATTTTTTATGTTTTAGTAATACGGAATATCAGTAAAAACACGTGCTTTTGCTGATCCCTAAGTATTTAAAGCCGTTGGGTATCTCACATGGGTCCATCACACTTCACCGACCCATGCTAGTCATGTTTTATAGCTTTATGCGTACGCTTTAAAACAGATCCTTTCGCCAGCACACAGTAATAATAATAAAGATTCTTACTACCCAGCAGCAGGATACTTGAACCAGAAAAGATGCTATGTTACATCAAACATTAAGCTAGAATGGATACAGAGTTCGACTAACACAGAGAAGATGGTATAGTAGTGGTAGAAGAAGCGGTAGTATAGTAGTAGTATTGGTGGGTAGAAGAGTAGTAATATTAGTAGTAATGGCTGTAGTAGTAGTAGTAGTAGTAGTAGTGGTGTTAGTAGTTATAGTAGAAACTTATTACTATTAAATATATCACCCCAACTCTATTCAATCGTATACATTTTATATTTTCACTAAGCTTTAAACACGGAGTTAAATTGTAACATTTAACAAAAGTTTTCCACTGAAACAACCACGAATCACTAAAGCTATCTTAAAACTAATCTTAATTCGTATCAGCGAACGACATCCCCGACTGCGATTGGGCCGTTAAGCCTAATCACAGCGGAGGATTGTTTGATAAGAGGTCCCAAAACATAGATAGCTGAAGAAGAAGAAGAAGATGAGTCATCGGAGGCTCTGGTTCATGAGCCTGAGTCGGAGCCAGACTGGAATTCTGGATCCTGAGCCTGAGTCGATCAAGCCCATTCAGACGCAATCTGAGTCGCATAATTGTTTACGCGAGCATAGCATGCAAGCATATTTCAAGACACGCTGAAAATATTTTCTACTTGAGATGTTATAGGCGAAAAATGGTGAATATATATATATATAGCAGCATATATATATATATATATATATATATATATATATATATATATATATATATATATATATATATATATATATATATATATATATATATATATATATATATTAAAATGTTGATAGAAAAAACAATAAAATGGAATAAAGGGGCAGATGTGGCGTTTGTGGACTTTGAAAAAGCCTTTGATAGGATTGATAGGGAAAAGCTATGGCGAGCACAGGACGAAGAAGAGTATGAAGTACCACAAAAATTAAAAAGCGCAATAAAAAGTACATACAGCGGTACAAGAAATAAGATAAGGGTAGAAGTAAGAGAAGAAGGATGGTTTGAGGTGAGTTCAGGAGTGAGACAGGGAAGTGTGCTCTTGCCCCTGCTATTCATATTATACATGGATTACGGACTGAAGAGCATATGTAGACAGCTGGACAATGAGCACACACTACTATACGCAGATGATGCAGCATTGATAGCAGTCGAGGGGCGGACTTGCAAGAAAATTTGAACAGATGGGATGTCCAAATTGGTGAAAAAGGCATGAAGATGAATACGGAGAAGACGGATATAATGAGAATAGCTAGAGAAAGAACAAAACTGAACATCAATACATAAGGAAGAGGACTGCAGCAGTTGGATAAATTCAAATACATGGGAGTGATGATGAAGGGGTGAGGAGATAGTACATACAGTAATGAAAGAAACAGTTACACCAAAAGAAGTGAAAATGGTGATGGACAAAACAACACTGAGACCATTACTAGTGTATGGATCGTAATGCTGGACACTGAACACAACACAAATGAAATGAGAAGAATGGAGGCGACGGAGATGAGGGTGCAGAGATTGATTGAGGTAGTTACCCTGAGAGATAGGCTGAGAAGGGAGGAAATACGGAGAGCTGAGAAAAGGATCAATAACTAAACATATACAACAGAATCAACTAAGACTACGTGCTTTGAAACGTGTTCTTTGGGAATGTGATGGGCCTAGTGGTTAAGCGTCCGGTTACTGTTACCTCAGCAACGCTGAGTTCCAGTGTTCGAATCCCTCTGATGGAGAATAAAATCTCCTTTGACTCATCAATTGGACACAAAGCGTTGCAGTATTAACAGCAACCGTTATTGAAACAAGCAGAATCATTAAGATGGTAGGGCACATCATGAATGGAGAGGAACTGACCCTCGCTAGCTGATGCTACGACGCCTGGCCCTAGACCCACTGGCTGGCCGCAGAAAAGATGGAAGATGCGATGAAATTTCAGAGAAGTGTCTATGGTTGATGTGTAGTGAGAAGAATGTACAAGATAGAAACCATCTGAGAGGTTCTAGCAGAGGCCAACCGATAGGTCAATACAGATTCACCAGAGGGGCTATATATATATATATATATATATATATATATATATATATATATATATATATATATATATATATATATATATATATATATATATATATATATATATGTATATATATATATATATATATATATATATAAAGAGAGAGTATATATATATATATATATATATATATATATATATATATATATATATATATATATATATATATATAATCCATTTTTTCTCCCCTATAACATCTCAAGTAGAAAATATTTCAGCGTCTGCGTAGTAATATTGCGACTCAGACCCGCGTCTGGAGCCAGACTTCCAGTCCGGCTCCGACTCAGGATCCAGAATTCCAGTCTGGCTCCGACTCAGGCTCATGAACCAGAGCCTCCGATGACTCATCTTCTTCTTCTTCTTCAGCTATCTATGTTTTGGGACCTCTTATCAAACAATCCTCCGCTGTGATTAGGCTTAACGGCCCAATCGCAGTCGGGGATGTCGTTCGCTGATACGAATTAAGATTAGTTTTAAGATAGCTTTAGTGATTCGTGGTTGTTTCAGTGGAAAACTTTTATTAAATGTTACAATTTAACTCCGTGTTTAAAGCTTAGTGAAAATCTAAAAATGTATACGATTGAATAGATAGTGATATATTTAATAGTACAAGTTTTCTGCTATAACTACTACTCACCACCACTACCACTACTACTACTACACTGGCTTACCACAGCCATTACTACTACTGCTAATACTATGACCACTGCTACTACTACTACTACTACTACTACTACTACTACTACCACTATCGCTACCACTGTTAGTCGAACTCTGTATCCATTCTAGCTTAATGTTTGATGTAACATAGCATCTTTTACTTCTGGTTCAAGTATCCTGCTGCTGGGTAGTAAGAATCTTTATTATTATTACTGTTATTTTCATGAAAATGGATGTTCAAACAGTACGTAAAGCTATAAAGCAGTAAAGCATGGGTCGGTGAGAGAGGGTGTGATGGACCCATGCATGAGGGGCTATTTGCCCAACGGCTTTAAGTACTTAGGGTCAGTAAAAACGTGTTTTTACTGAAATATTTCCGTACTAAACATAAAAATAAGTGACTTTATTAATATCTCAATCTGAAAATCAGTCATGTTTAGAGTGCCCAGGTTGAAACGTTATCATGGGTTGATTCACTGGAGAATTTTGCTAATACAAACGCTTGGTCGCAGTCCATAATGGGTTATATTTTTTTGATAAAGATAGTTTGTAACGCTTTTTTGCGCGGTTAGTGTAGTGTTGTGGCTGTTGTTGTTGTCGCTGTTGTTGTGTTTGTTGTTGCTGTTGCTGTTGCCGTGTTTGGTTGTTGTTATGAGCCGTTAAGATTGTTGTTGCTGTTTGTTGTTGGTGATAGCTTTGGGTATGTTGTTTATGGTTACATATATTAATATATCCTGGTTTTAGATCTTTGTACATATACTTTATCATGTCATCCTTCACTGTGATTCTACACCACTACTACTACTACTACCACTACATTACTACTACTACTAACACAAACAAAACTCTACCCGTTACCACTAACACTACTCTAAACTACTACTTCACTACTTCTACATACCAACACTAAAACATACTCACTACTTCACTCTGGATCAGACAAGTCTGAATCCCTATATTTGTTTTACTGCTTTAGGGTCAGCAAAACATTGTTTTTATTGAAAATTTGACAACTTTTTCTTTGAAAAACAAAAACTTTAACAATGAAACAAGTTTTCAATAAATAAAATATAGGAATCTACGTATAAAAGCTCTAACTACATACATCTTTGATAAAGTAAGTCGAAATGCAAGTTTTTTGGTGCGAGTACCTCCATCTCCTATCTCTTTTCAGCTCTATACCCCCCATTTTTACTTCATCATCATCCTCTGTCATTCAGCTAGTGGGTCCTCAGACTCATTAGCGAGTACTGAAAACGCCTATAAAGCTGTTAAGCACCGATACATCCCTTGTGAGACTTCTTTTTCTATCTTCATATATATAGCAGTGGTATATATATATATATATGCGGTGCGGTGTATATATATATATATATATATATATATATATATATATATATATATATATTTAAAGCCCAATGTTGAAAAACAATATTTTTCAATAATTTTTTAATTTAAAAACAAGGACTG
>JABUQX010103095.1:10000-32312 GCA_015478945.1 Trachelipus rathkii | reverse complement strand
CTCCCTCACCACCCTATTCCTAATCCTCTCCCTTCTACTAATACCACAAACCGCTCTCAACCCTTTCATCTCTTTAAATACTTCCAACTTCTTTCCTTGGACCTGGCATTCAACCCCACGTTTCACACCCATACAACACTGCTGGAGCCACAATTAAACATACTTATCTTAACTTTCTGTGATAAACCCCCCCCTACCTCTCTCAGACCACTCAACGCTCTCATTCCTCTCCCACTTCTATGATCTATCTCCTCCTTCATATCCCTCCCCCTTACCCAAATCCATCCCTAAATACCTAAAAATTTTTTACTTCTTCCAGAACTACACCCCCACTCGAACTCTAACCCCTCCCCTCCTCACTTTCCTCCTCCTCAAACACTAACACTTTACTCTTACCAGGATTTCTATTTTAAGCCCCTTTTGTCCGCACACTTTCTCAAACTCCTCACCAAATACCTCTCAACCCTTCCAGTGCCTTTCTTGCCACTCAGGGACAGTATCATCCGCAACAAAATATGTTCACTTCCCTTCTATCATTCCCATTTGTCAATTCCACCCCCCTCCCTCTCTCACCATTCCTCTGCAAACACTCTCCATAAACAAATTGAATAGCCATGTAGTGACATTACACACCCCTGCCCCAGTCCTCTCTTGCCACCCCAAACATTCACTCTCCTCCTAACACTCTCACACATTCTACTATTCTTGTAAAATAATACCTTTTACCTAATTTACCCCCACTCCATTTTCCTCCAACACCTTCCATAATTCCCCCCTTTCACCTCTATCATATGCTTCTCTAAATCTAAAAACACCCATACACTTTCCCCTTCCTCTCAATACTTTTCTCCATAAGCATCTTTAGTGTATGTAAACACTTGATCCATACACCCTCTTCCCTCCCTAAATCCCCCTTGTTCTTCTCCCATTCTTCCTTCCGTACACCCTCTCACTCTCTCAATCAGTATTCTACTATACACTTTCCCTACCACACTTAAAAGACATATTCTATAATTCCCACATTCCATCTCTATCCCTTTCCCCTTATACAGGGGAACCAAACAACCATCCTCCCAACCCTGTGGTCCTCACCACTCCTCCAACATATTATATAACCTATACAGCTATTCCTCTACCCCTATACCACCCTTCTGTAAACATTTCCATTCTCCAGATCTGTGGACTTCTTTTTTTCTCTTTACTCAATGCCCTAATAATTTCCTCCATTTGTATTTCATCTTCCCTCCTCCCCAATACATTCCCCACCCCCACCTCATGCAAATCTCCCCTCCTCCCCCCACCTCATTCAATAGTCCACTAAAATACCCCCCCACCTCTTCCTCACCCTATCCTCTCTCCTATCCACTCCCCATCTCCTCCTATCTCTCCCAACCCCTCCTTCTTCTTTTCCTTTTTTTATTTACTTTCAAAACATCTTACTTCCTGATTCAAAATTTTCCGTCACCTTTCACACCACTCATCTTTTTGCTCTTCTCTCTTCGCCCTCTCCACCGCCCTCTTGCTTCCACTCTAACCTTCTATATTCCTCCAGTTTTCCTCTCTCCTACTTCCCAACCATTTCACATAAGCTTCCTTTTTCTTTTCACACCCTCCTTCACCTCCTCACTCCACCATTCGCTCCCTTTCCTTCTGCTTGCACTCACCTCTTTACTCCACATACCCTTCTAGCCTCTTTCACATACTGCCTCCTTAAATCTCTTCCACTCCTCCACCCCCCATTCCTGTCCCCCTCACGTCTCTCCACCTGTCCTCCATACCTCCTAAACTCCCTCTTACACACTGTCTCCTCCAATTTTTCCACCTTTATCACCTCCACTCTCCTCTCTTTTTTACCTTCTTTTCCTTAATCACCTCTCCTCCCACCTCTTAACCTTGCAAAACTACACTAAGTGGTGATCCGATATCCCCCCGGCCCTCTAAATAATAAGCTTACATCTACCAATCTATCTCTATCCTTCCCATTTACACACACACATAATCCAGTACCGCCCTCCCCTCGTTATTCACCCTTCCATGTATACTTATGATTTTTCACTTTTTTTGAACCACGTATTCCCACTATCATTCTTCTTTTTCAACACAACTCTAACAGACCTTTCTCCATTTACATTCCTCTCCCCTATCCCAAATGGTCCTATTATTCTTCCCACCTCCCTCCCTACCCACTCCTGTATTTAAATCCTAATAGACAAATTTTTATCGTTTACCCCAGAAACCTTTCCCCAGCACTCATTCAACTCATTCCAAAATCTTTTTCTCCTCCTTCCTCGTTCCATTCACTGGTGCATATGCACATATAAAACCCACATTTCCCCCCTGAATTTCACTTTTACCCACAATATCCTTGAACTCACCTGGCTACACACCCTTACCTTATCCCACACACCTCTCTTTCCTCATAACTATTCCTGCCCTTCCCTCCCCTCACTTCGTTCACCCCTTGATACCTCATTCCCTTTGTATTTTCCAAAACCATCTCCCTTTCCCTTCAGCTTATTTCAGTTATCCCTAACACATCTAACCTTTTTTTTCTTCAAACATTAATCCCACTTCTTCCCTCTTCAAATCTTCGTTTACCCCTCTCACATTCATACACCCCACCCTTATTACCTCTCTCTTCCCCATCTTTTCCCTTCTTCTATATCTATTTCACCCAGGCTGCACGTTTTGTGGGACTTCCCACCCCAGGTACTTCCCAACACCTGAGGCCACCACCCCGCTCACGAATATACCAAAAACAACACTATATATATATATTATATATATATATATATATATATATATATATATATATATATATATATATATAATGGATAATAAAAAGGATGGAGGGTGCCCTGCTTATTGTACGCAGATGATTTGGTTTTGCTTGGTGAATCTGAAGAAAGTTTGGGAGGATTGGTTGAGGGGTTTTTGGCAGGGTTTGTAAAAAGAGGTGTATCAAAGTAAATGTAGATAAGAGTAAGGTGATGGTATGGTGGTGGGTATGGAGAGTCTGCGGTGTGAAATTATGTTGGATGGTAGGCAACTGGAACAAGTTTCTAAGTTTAAATATTTAAGCAATATGTTGATTGAAAAGGGAACGGATGATGATGATGATGAGTGTAGTAGGAAAGTTGTGAGTGGGAGGAAAGGGGCTAGTGTCAATAAATCTTTGCTGAATGCAAGGAGTCTAAACTAAGCCTCGAGAGTGTATATGTTGCTACCGGTGTCAATGTATAGTAGTGAAACTATGGTGTGGAATAAGAGGTATAGATCTAAGATGCAATCTGTTCTGATGGATATTCTTAGGGGCGTGTTAGGTGTAAGAAAAACTGATAAAATTAGGAATGCGCGTGTAATGGAGCTGTGTGCTGTGAAGAAAGGAGTGAATGAGAGAATAAATGAGTGTGTATTAACATAGTTTGGTCATATGAAAAGGATGGGTGATAGTCGGTTGGTTAGGCGGGTGTATAGTGTTGAGTATGTTGTTAATTGAATGGCTAAGAGGCCAAAGAAAAAATTTATAGAGTCAGTAAAAGTGCGCTGAAGGAAAGGAATGTGAATTTATCAAAAGCGAGAGAAGTTGTGCATAACAGAAGTATATGGCGTGGTTTTCTGAGGGGGCATAGCTGTGGGCCTGGCTCCGGGAATGATCCTTGACATTGACAAGATACCATATGCTGTGAAGCTTTAGGGTGGATTTTGGCAGTGACGGGTTAGCACTTAGGGTATGAGGAAAGGGTATTGAGAGATGGGGGTGATTTTTTTTTACTTAGGTCATGCCTTCAACTTTACTTTGTTTCCAGTGAATGTTGCGCACCCCACCCCAATCTGTGGGCATCCGTGGGGAAGAAAAAAGGATGAAGGAAAAAAAAAAAAGAAGAATTTGAAGTCTGATGTCGAAGCTCCCTTCAGGGAAAGAGGAATAGGACTACTACTACGTTGTAATAGCGATAGTATATGAACAGTGAAACAACAATACGAAGGCTAGAGAGAGATTGGAAAGAGAAGAAGGAGCGAAAAAGGGTATAAGATGAGAAGTCTTATTGTTGTATTTCCCCCCTCTCAGAAGTTGTCAGAGTGGAACCACCCCAGATGTGATATATTTTCCATACAAAAACCAATGATACTAATATACACAGCGATCAGCTAAAATAAATAAATCGAAAATAAAGAATGAAGTGACAAATATGTAAAATGAAATATGAATTTAACGATAATTCTTTAGAGAGTATAATAATTCGGTTCAACAAATTGCTCACGGGAAAATTTCGAGTTTTTTCATATTTCTGTATACGAATTTATAGAAAGGAAAAAGGGAAAAGTTAGTTACTATCCCATTAAAATGCCAAAGATTCCAAAGAAATGGGACCGAAAAAAACGTGTTCTGTCATGATAATTAATAACATAATGGGTAAGGCCAAATGGAAAATTTCATTTTAAGTGCAATGTGGATACACATGTTAGCATGTTTAATTTATTAATTGAAGTTCTCAGACACCTTTGAGCATACTGAAAATACAAAAAAGAGTTTACAAAGCAAATAAGTATATTTGAGTGCTTTATTCAACATTCAACAATGTGTCAATCCTGAAATAAAGTTTTAACAAGTTCATAAATTTGGTGCGTTTCAGAACTGCTACGGCATTCTGCTTAAAAACTAAATTCTGTTCACAGATAATATAATTAATAATTAAAGAAAAAATTTCTAAAATTATTTTTTTTCCAATATAATTTATATTCCAATATAACTTCGTAATATGCAAATATTTATCAATTATATACTAAATACCTTTCAATAATTGAGTTCAGTACACTAATTACGTGAAGGTAAAAACGAGAATCACAATCTAATGATAATTTAATTTTTGTCTTCCAATTAAGCAAAAATATAATTGTCTGCAACAAATATTGGGCACACGTCTGTAAGTAAATTAAAACAATACGATGAAAAATTAATATTTACTACTACTACTACTACTAGTTCAATAATAAATAATAATAATAATAATAATAATAAAAAAAATAATAATATAATAAAAATAAAAAAAAAAAAAATAAAAATAAAAATAAAAATAAAAATAATAAAAATAATAAAATAATAATAATAAAATAAAATATAATGAATAATGATAATAATAATAATTCAAGAAAATAATACTAATTTCCAATAATACATAATAAAAATAATAATAATAATAATAATAATAATAATAATTCTAAAAATAATTCTAAATAATAATAATAAAAAAAAAAAAAAATAAAAATAAAAATAATAATCATTTTGTCACAATTATTTAACACGACAATGATTTCATATATTGTGTATTCGAGAAGTAATTTAATCATAGTTAAAAAAATAAAAAACAAGTAAAATTAAAGAAAAACAGGATTTATACGAATATAACACCAGGTTCTGTAACTTAAAGATTCATAAATTTATCATTGCAATTAGTTATAAGACAAGAAACACGTAGATCCAGCATTTTTTTAAAAATTATTCATCCCATTTAGGCATCACCATTAAAGGCGATTTACCAGTTAATCCTTTATACTATAATCGCTTTAAGTTCAACAAAACACTTTTTCATTCAAAACTTACACTTCTTCCTTTCAAAACCTGACATTAAATTCTCTCTTTCATGATCAATTGATTAGTTTATCATTTGACTCCACTTTTTCAAATTAAATGAAATAAAATCTTACTCAACTCTTCATTTATGTATCAGTGCCAAAGTTCGGTTTTTATTTACGAAAATATATATTTTATATTTTTATAAGGCTTATTTTCTATAAGAAAATGTAATGCAATTGCATTTTTGATGACTTTTCCAATACTTCCAAATGTTTTTACCTTTTTTTTTCAACTACCTATTCATTTATTCTTCGTTATATAATTTCTTTTATTCCACAATAACTCTCACTATCACACAATCAAGCCTTCTTTTCAATATACAATATAACAAGCCAACTTTTAAATCTTTATATTTTATCAACCCAGCTTGTCAATTACAAATTAGAATAGAGGACGTTTTATATGGGAATCTTAAATAAATCAAACGCAAACTTTAATTACTAAAATCAATATAAATGGATAAGTCTAAGTTTACATTAAGCACCAGTCACTTTATCGGTTTCGAATTTGAAGACCCAAAAAGTGAAGTAATAATATTGAACAAAGAGGCCCTAAAACTTTTCCTAAATAGCCAAACAATAGTACTTTACCAGCTAATATCAATAAAGTTAACTTAAAATAAACAGTTACTACTCACGATATTTAAGTACTTTAAAACTGAAGAAAATTTCAAAAGTAGAGATGTACTTTGCTCTTCAATCGTTTGAGAAACTTGTGATAATTTTTCTAAATTCAGTTCAAGCTGATTTTTCAGTCTTAACTATTACATACGGAATATATAATATTATATATATATATATAATTATATATATATATATATATATATTGTATAATATATAATTATATATTATATATTATATATATATTACTATATATACTATATAATTATAAATTTATATTTAATAATATATATATTATATATATATTATATACTATATATAATATATATATATATTCATATTATATATATATACTAGGGTTGGGATTAAAAAAAAACCGTTCGCTTTTTTTTTAAAAAAACCGTTTTTTTTTAAAAAAAAGACAATGCAAATTTTGTTTTTTTTGTTTTTTTTTAAATTATTATTTTTCATATATATATCAAGTCTTTTTAGGTATTTAGCAAATTAAAATCATTATAAAAATAATAAAAAAATAAAAACTGAAATACAATATGTTAAAAAAGGTATACAATATATAAAGTAGAGTTTAGTGGTTAATAAAGTTTTTAGTGCTCTAGGGCATATATTATTACATTTCACTATTCTTAATTATTATTAATATTATATTATTATTTTATATTATTATTATTATTACTTATTATATATATTATTATGTATTATTATCTATTAATTATTATTATATTAATTATTATTTATTATTATTTTATTCTTATTATTATTATTATTATTATTATTATTATTATATTATTTTATTCTACTAATTAATATATATATATATATAATATATAAATATATAATATTATATATATATTAGATATAGTATATAGTATATAGTATATTATATATATATATATATATATATATATAATATATATATATATATTCCTTCATCTACTTTTCTCGCCAACGACTCAGGTGGTAAACAAGCATCAGAAAGAACGCAGTAGAAGAATATGACAAAAGTCGAAAGAAAGCCAGCCTTACCCCCCCTCTGTTCATTAATTCGTAAGGACTCGTCGCAGTCAGAAATCCACCCTAATGCTTCACGGGACTGCGACGCGGACCTCACTATGGTAAATGCATCAGCTGGTAAGGGTTCATCTTGACACAGGTGGGCCACAATACCCCCTCACAAACCCCGCCATTCTCTCTTCATTATGCACTTTATTCTCGCCTTTATCAAACTCTCCTTCAGGCATTCGACATTCGTTTACTGACTCAATCCACTTTCTTTTCGATCTCCCAGCCGTCGGTTTCAACACACTCGCCTATACATCTGCCTTTAAAAACGACTTATCCTTCATCCCTTTCCACATGACAAACCATCTCAACTACTTTTCATTTATTCTCTCGTTACACCCTTATCTTCACACCACACAGTCTCTAATTGTTCATTCCTCATTTTATCAATTCTTCTCACACTAGCACTCCCCTAAGATTGTCATCTGAACACGTTGAACTTAGATCTATACTTCTTTTTCCAGACCCTAGTCTCACTACTATACAATAACCAGGTAACAACATACCTCAATTAAGACCCTAGGCACTAAAGACTTAGTCCTTTACATTCACCACGATTTTAAATTGCACCAGCCACCTTCTTCCATTCAACAACCTTTTCCTCCTAAGACTCTGCGATCATCGTGCTTCCCTTTCTCATCCAACATATACCCTAAATATTAAAACTCAGACCCTTGTTCGCTGCTCACCATCTACATAACTTCACACTGAGGACTGCTCTCACTCACAACCATAACCTAACTCTTATTCTGTTTACTTTCAACCCCTCCTTTTACACACCCTGCCAAATCTCTCTACCAATCCTCTCAAACTCTTCAGAATCGCCACAAAAAAAATCATTGCAATATAATAGGTAGGGCACCCTCACTCATCTCCATCATTCTACACCATTTCCTACAAACGCTCGACTCCCGACTAACCTAAAATTCATAATCATTCCTTCATAACCATCCATATACAATTGAAATAACCAAGGAGACATACCACAACCCTGCCTCACTCCGCTTATTAATAAACACAATCACTTTTGACACCATTTATTCTTACACACCCTCCCTATTGTCATACATACTTTTGATTCCATACAGAAGCCTATACAACATTATTTTCACACACCTGCCATAGACCTTCCTATTAACCCTATCATACCCCTGTTGCAAATCATAAACACTAAATATCATTTCTTCCTCTTCAATTTTCTCTATCATTTTGCTTCGCAATTGTAAGATTTGATCACACATCCTTCTACTACTCTAAACGCACCCTTGTCTCTTCACCATCAGTCCTTCGTCACTCTGCCACTCTTTCGACCAAAACACCAGCATAATATCTTCCCTACAAACACTCAATAACTAATACCCTATAATTTCTACAGTTCCTTTATCTCCCTTATCCTTATATAAAGGGTATATTACTGCTCTCCTCCAATCCCTCGACCTTTACCCTCCCTAAACGCTTTATTACCCAACTTCTAAAACTCAATCAATCACCATCTTGCCTCCGTAATTTCATCTATACAGGATTTACCATTCTTCCACTTTCTCACTCTATCCATTTCCTCCTCATTGCTAATAACCTCACCCCTAAATACCTTTCCTTCTTGTACCATCAACCCACACACAGTCATTATCACCTCGTCATTACTGCCAATATTATACCGATTTTCAGTGTTCTTTCCACACTCCACTACATCCATTTCATCAATTACAAACACACACCTATTCATTATTCTAAGCAGGTTTCCTTATTCTAATTCTTAACTTTCGCGCTTTCCTTCCAGAAGAGCTTCTATTCCCTTGTATGTCCATTCATCCTCTCTTCCCAAACTGTTCATTTAACCTCTTTTCTTTTCTCTTACTATGCATCTTTTATCATTCTTCTTTCTTCCCTATGTATTTCCATACACCTTTCCTTTTTGGAAACTTATCATTTGGCTTTTTAGTCATTCAACACGCTTCTTTTTTACTTTTAAACCGCTTGCATCGACCTCTTCATTCCACCACTCCACTGTTTATATTCTTACTTCCTAACTTTAGCACACCCACATCTTCTTTTGCACTGCTAACAATTGCTTCTTCCTTTTGCTTCCAGATTTCTTCAGTTTCACTTGTTCACATTCAACTGATTTACTTCGAGCGTTCTTACATACTTATCCATATACTTTTCCTTATAACCTTCTCACTCTTAATTTTACCCACTCTCTTTCGTATCACCTCCTCTCCATCCAAGCGCCCACTAACTTAATTTTACATAGAACAACATATGATCCGATAATCCATTCTAAACCCTTACTGTTAAAACATCAATACATACTTCAAATCTTCTTTCACACACAAATCAATCTATTTTTCACTATCGATACCAATCTCTACCTAACAACTCTAGTATACTTTATGGATTCCTGTGTTTAAGAAAGTCTTACTTACCACATACGTCCCCCTCACAGAAATCATCACCTTCCTACTTCTCATTTTCTCCCGACACAGGGTGGCTCCTGTTTCATCCTTTTTTTTGATCATATATATTATTATATAATATATATATTATAATATTATATATGATATATATATAATATATATATATATAATATATCATATATTTTATATTTATTATATAAATAATTATACGGTATATAACTGTATATTATAAACTCCGTATTAATAGTCATATTTAGGCCTAGAAAGGGTATTGGTACTACTGTATAATTTTAAAAAATACTTTGCAAAAAAAAAAATGAAAGCAATAAAAAATAACAAAAAAAACATTTTGTTAAAAACACGTTTTTTAAAAAAAAAAAAACGTGTTTTTTAAAAAAAAAAAAAACATTAAAAAAAAAATTTTTTTTAAAACCCTATATATATAATATATATATATATTATATATATTATTTATAATATATATATAATATATATATATATAATACTATATATATATATCATTATATATATATATAATCTATATATATTATATATATATATTATATTTATATATATATATTTTTCAAATATATATTATATATATATATATATATATATGATACACTGGAGTTCCGGCCGTCAAGACCGGAAATCTGACATTATTACAACTATCTGGCTCTGGCCAGAGACCTCTTATGTCTCTGGCACTCTGGCTGAAGTTTTGCGTAGCCTTGATTAATAATTACTTTGAATAATAAAATAGAAATTTCATTACCTGAAGGAAAGGAGACAAAAGAATAAAAATAAATTTGCATATAGCAATAACATTTATTTTCTCAAAAAAAAAATTATTTATAAATTAATTAAATTTATATTCCATGGGACTAGAACAGTGGCAAGAAACTTGAAGAAAGCAATGAAACTAAAAGTAGACATTTGCAACTTAAGAATTAGAAAAAATGAAGTTAGAAAATAAGAAAGAGATTTGAAAATATAATATATATATATAATATATATATAATATATATATATTATATATATATATTTATATTATATATGTCATATATATATATGATATATATATATATTATATATATATATATATATATATTATATATATATATATATATATATATATAATATATCTAGGGTGACCTTATTAAACTTTCTAAAGTTTAGCTCCCAACCCCCTATCTTGTTTCGATCAACAAAAAAACGATCTGTACACAATTTTAGATCAATCAGACAACTGCAAGGAGGCCCTAATCGACCATGAAGTTTTGAAATTTTCGCTTGTGAAGTCATTTTTCCTTATAAAAAAAATGTTATTTTATTTGCAATCACTTGTAAGCAATAGTAATGGAAATTAATACAAGTTTTCATTAATTTAATTAGCATGCAAATATTTTTTCCGATAGCTTGTGATTTGCTATTGCTAAGTTAATATAAAAAATCACCAAATGTTTCCCGTGTGAGTTATATTGTGTGATTTTTCATTAATATTATTAGTTAAACTTAAACTACTATTATTATTGTTACTATAATTGTTATTATTAGATAAACATATTTTATAACCTCTCCTTTTTTATGTTATGTGCTTCGTTTACTTATTTTGTAACCAAATATGATGATGTCTTTGATGAATGATCTTTCAATTATTATTTCAGAACTGTTTGTGCTGCTGGTGTAAAGTGACTTTTGTAATGTGTTCTTACTAGACTTGTAAAATGGAATCAACTTTTTCAGGTAGTTCGTCATACTAGTTAAGAAAAGATTTTTATGTCCCTCTTGTTTTCTACATATCCAATCAAATCGTCGGAGCCAAACTACCTTCGAACCGGCAAGTTTTAAGTGTTCTTTTCTACAATGTAAGCGTTGTAAATATTACAATGAAGGAAAGTACAACATTTGTGATTCAAGAAGTTTCCATTTTTTGGCAAACAACACGAATTCCAACCAGAAAAGCTGACGACTGCATTGGTAAGTTACTCAAACTCTATGATGAATGTAAATGTTAGCAGAAAAATTTGACTAGAACTGCATGCAAGGAAAAAGAAATGATTTTTTTTTTTTTTGGAAATTATAGACGATCTCTTTGACATAGCACATTCAGATGCTTTGGGACAGATGAAAAATGAAGAGGATAAGAATTTCTTAATGAATGCTTCAGCACCAAAAAGGAAGACCTGGCTCCTTGTTGGTGAAAATCAAAAACTAAAACACAAGGAAGAAAAATCACTGAAGAGCAGCACCGCAGTGGAAGCTTCCAGAAAAAAAGGACCTATGAAGAAATGGAACAACATTTTGCTACTCATCAGCCTGTTATATCAAAAACTGATGATTCAACACCAAACAGCCAATGCAATAATGGTGGCTACGACAAGGAAAATTTCTCTGTCATCGTTCAGCAAATATCAGCAACAGTAACCGCCACAGCAGCAGCAACGGTTCCAGCAACTCGAGGTACATTGCAGTTTTTTACTCCCCCTCTTGCTGAAGTTTTTGATAGGTGCAAAGCCACTGAGAGAAATGGGGTTTACATATTAATGGCTGTTGCAGAAGCTTTTGGGCTTCATACTGAAAACCTGGTAATAAATTGCACTTCTTTTCAGCGCCTTAGAAAAAACTTTAGAGAAGCGAGATACAGTAATTAAGTACAAATTTAATCTAAATGGCTGCCAAGAACTAATGTTGCACTGGGATAAAAAACTACTCCCAGGACTTATAGGTATTGAAAAGATTGATAGACTGGCAATAATAGTAACTTTTCGAGGCAAGGAGGAATTGTTGGGAGTCCCTAAAATCCCAACATCTTCAGGAGAAGAGTAAGTCATGGCTGTTTGTCAAGCAGTTTAGAAGTGGGGTATAACCTACAAAATTCAGGCACTTTGCTGTGATACGACAGCAAGCAACACAGGTCGAGAAAATGGCGCCTGTCCAAATCTAGAAAAAATGTTCAATCGTGACCTGTTGTACCTTCCTTGTCGTCATCACATTTTTGAATTAGTTGTTTTTAGGAGTCGTTTCGACTCACTGGTGGTTGCAACTTCTGGTCCAGACATGGCGCTTTTCAAAAGATTTAGAGAAACCTGGACGAAACTCGACAGGAACGTTTACATAAATTGTAGCAATGAAGTGCCCGATGATGTCCGTTCTACTATTCTTGGATTTCTTGAACACCACCTTCCTACGCAGAAACAACAGAAAGATGATACCCGAGAATTGTTGGAGTTAATTATGATCTTTCTTGGCGGTATTCCGAAAAAAAAATGATATAGTTTCGTATACCAGGAGCCGTAAGTCATGCTAGGTGGATGACAAAGGCAATTTATGCATTCAAGATATTTACCTCTTTCAAGATCAAGTTCAGTTATCTCACAGAGAAAAGAACTCTTTAAGAAAAATATGTATTTTTCTTGCTCGAGTGTACGTTCGAGCCTGGTTCCTGTCATCAGAAGCAATTAAAGCACCTTATCATGATTTCCTTTTCTTGCGTCAATTGATAAATTATCAGGATAATGATCAATAAATCAGTAAGGCTGCTACAAAAAAAATTTCCAACCATATCTGGTCCTTAGTTCCCGAAACTGTGGCTCTTTCCTTATATGATGACAATGCTCCAACAGCGGTTAAGACAAATATAGCTCAAATTATGCTGGAAGCAGACAAAGGTGAAGAAGATGAAGAAGAAAAATTTAACTGAAGAGGTACATTCTGTACCAAAATGATTTTTCTTCCTTTGCAACTATCGCTTTCGTCTTTTTTAATTCCTGGTACAAAAACTTTCTTCATGAGATTTCTATCAGCACCGATTTCCTCGACAAAAGCCCTTCAACATGGAAGGATGATCCTGGTTATAAAAACAGAATTGAAAAACTTGAGAAGACAGTTGTCGTGAATGACGTTGCAGAAAAAGGTGTCAAACTCATTCAGGATTACAATAACATTCTCACAAAAGATGAAATTGAAAAACAATTTATTTTACAGATCGTTGAGGGAGACCGTAAAAAATACTCAACTGCTACTAAATCCTCTCTTAGGAAAAAATAATGTTCAATGCTCGTTTGTTCACACTATTTTTTAATTCTATAGAAATTATTACTGTAAATAATAATGCGTTTCTCTTATAGAAGTTATGTGCGCTATGAAAAAAACTAATATCTCTTAAATGTTTCATGTTATTTCAGGAATTTTTCGAATTAACTTGTGAAATTTGATTAAGAATGTTTTTAAACAATTGCCGGGGTTGCATTGATGTCTCCATATAAATTTATCAAAGAAAAAAGAAAATGGTCGAGATAGGGAAAGGTGTACCGCTTTTGAACTGATTTAATAGTCGCGTATACTATATTCCAACGTCAAGACGTTTGAGGGTAGCCTAGCAGTTGTCCGATTGAACTGAAGATTTTTGCTCAGCCCGTTTTTTATTGATTGGAAGAATTTGTACCTTTCGGAAAATTACCTATAGCTAAGGCCCACACTAATATATATATATATATATATATATATATATATATTATATCATATATATACTATATATATATATATATAATATATAATATATATATATATATATATATATATATATATAATATATATATATATATAATTTAAATATATATATATATATATATATATATATATATATATATATATGAAATTATATATATATATATATTATATATATATATATATATATCATATATATATATATATATATATATATATATATATATGCGTACTAGCCTCAGTATGATGAACTTAATTCCATAAAGAGTTAGAAAGCATCTTTGAGGAGCCAGGCTCAAAGTGTGAGCACTTCCCTGTTGTTTTCTAATTCCTTCTTTTGTTTCTATTAGAGCCACTACTGTCTTAGTTTCCAGCTTGTTCCTGCGATAACTTTTGCAGTCCATCAAACTATTGAAAACTCTTTCCACCGAAGAATTTGAGAAAGGATGGACAAGCAACAGCCGTATCAGAGTCTACAGGTTACGATATGCTGGTAAACCAGTGGCAGTTCTCAGCTCGGAAACCTTCCTCCAATACATCTCTGCAGACTTGGTCAAAGCTAACCTCATTTCTTCATGATTTAGTAATGAGTGGTTCTTCCATTCATTGTCCAATTGCTTATAATAATCAAGTAATTCTTTTAGGAAAGGAAATCTGGTCACAACACACAATAAGCTTTTTACTTTAAAGTTTTGAGCAACCTCTGGCTCAACTACTTGTAAAATGTCAAACAATGGATCTGAGAAGTCAAATCTTTTCTTTGTTTGAGTCATAAATTCAACGTAAAAATTAAGACAAGATTTGCAAAAGAACTCAAAATCTTGATGTTTTATCTTGGGTTTATTTTTCAAATCTTTAATTGTTTCACGATCTTATTCCCAGGTACATAGATTCAAGCATTGCATAGTAGTTAGTTAGTTACTAGTTAGGATTGTAGTGCTTATCTTTGAGAATTGGAGTATTTTTCACATATTTCACATCCATAAAATTACAGCAAAGATCTCTGAGCATTTTTCAACCTCTGATTTCAATTTGTGCAACAAGGAAAGGAAGATTAGGAGAAGAAGTGGGAGGGAAATGGACATATGCCTTTACTCAGCCTTTGCTTTTTCTATTTTATATTTTTATACAATTTAACAGGAATTTTAGGAAAGTGCATATACTCCTTCTAATCTCATTAGTTGTATGTTTGTATAATTTTCTTATTTCTTTATTTTTATGTAATTTAATAGAAATTTTAGGAAAGTACATGTAGACAGTTAAAATGAATATATTAAATGAACATTCCTAGTCACATAAGGCCAGTTCATAAATGTTTTATTTTATTTAGTTTTATTTTATAATGATTTATCTGTATTTTATTTTATTTTTATTTTATTTCATTCTTTTATTTTCTTGTTTCATATATTTACTATGTATTCATAAATATGTTTATATATATTTTATTATATTTGGGTATAGCTGTATTTAGTATTTTTACTTATTTTATTTTATTTAAATTTATTTTTTTTATTTCTTAATTTTTATTTTATTTTATTTTACTTTATTTTACTTTATTTTATTTTAGTTTATTTTTGTTTCAAATGTACCATATATTATTTTCTATATATTCATTTACTTATATTTTAATCTATTATATTAATTTTATGATTTAAATACAAAGTTTTTTAAACCAAAAATATTTACTAAGTGGGTGCCGATGTTAAAGGTCATATACCACGACCAGGATAAATAAATAGACCCGCCTAGTTTGCATTAACGTCTTACATTTTATTTAGCATTGGTAGACGTGAATTTTATTAAAGAATGACAATTTTCTAATTAATTTCAGTAAAATTAAATTTACTATCAATACTAAAGCTTATTCTTTTTCAATAATTGTTATTTGCCCCCAAATACCCTCAAAGTCCAAACATTAATACCCTTCAAAAATACCCACTACTACCTTTAAAATATCCGCAAATCGGGTATATTACCTGCCAACTGCAACATTGGCTATGAACATGGGTTTTTTAAATAATTAATTAAAATAAAAAAGTGAGAAGGAGATGGAATACTTTATCGTCTCTATTATAGCCGTCCGCCAAGCTATGTCCATTAGGCATATAATTCTTAGGGTGTGTTCCATGGAGATCTGGATTTGAATCTGATATAACGAGGTTTTTCCAGAAATCACCGAAAAATCTTTAAGAATCTTGATTTCGTGGAGCGGCTGGCTGTAAACAAATATTCAACTGACATATATAAACAACGTAAATATATTTTAACAATTTAATATTGATTAATCATTCATCATTTTAATCTATCAATTAATTAATCAATTTCAAAAAACAGTATGTGGAAAAATAAATTAAAACATTAAAGCGACCAAAGTTTTGTAAGCTACCATGAAGGTATTTAAGAAACCATTAATAAAACTTATTGTAAACAACTTAAAATACGAGGATATTAAAGAAGCAAATTTGTTTAATATTTCCCGAGGTTAAAGCACTAATTTCCTGCCATAAACTGCTACAAATAATACATAATAATTTTTCACGTTATATTCGCCGTTAGAATGTCGATAAAACATACTAATATAAGAAGCAAGAAAAATAAAGACAAAAGAGTTTATAAAAACACTATTATATACTTACAACACATATTATCTCTTCTATTTTTGTTTATCTTTAAATATTTAGATACGTAGTCTGTAAAAATAATGTTTAGTGGATTTTGTACTTGCCACTATTGGATATAATTGTCAAATCTCACTAACACCATTTCAAACTTCTTTTAAATATTACAAAACGAGTTCTAACGTGTGCACGTGTCAAAAATCAAATTTCCTAACCGAAATGTTTAATAATAAACGCGAAGGTAAGTTGCATTTTTCAAATTTCTTTTACTATTTCAATCTTTATCTATTCTCTTACCTTCAACTAACAATTTACCTACTAAGTTAAAGTAAGAGCTATGCACTAAGCAGCAGTTACTTATGAGACTTACAAAGAACATCAATCTTTGAAAAAATGAAAACCGAAGGTAAGACACTATAGGACTCATTTTTCAATTATTTTTAATTATTATAAGTTTGTTACACGGAGATCTGGAATAAAATCTTGGTAATTACTGAGGTTTGCAGAAAAACCAAGCGAAAAATCATTAGATCTTAAATTTCGTGGGACCCTTTGCTGTAAGCAAAATATCGCTACGGTATATAAACAAAATTGTAATATATTATTAAATTCTATTTACTCCAATAATATTTAAAATTCAATCAAGCAATAATTTATAATCGTATAAATAAACGTACGGTAATATTGTGTGGGAAAATTAAAAATATTTATAAAGACGATGGCAAACAACCATTCATCAAAAATTACTGGAACTACTGAAATACCAGTTAACAAAGAAGAGAATTAGCTTTATATTTTCGCTGATTTAAAATCAATTTTAATCAAAAAACTGCCTAAATAATGGCACGTAATAAATTTTGTACAAATTATATTTCCCGTAAGTAGGTAAGAAAGCGCATTAATATAAAATCTTAACCACAGATAAGATTCCTGCATCTTAAACTACAGTTTTTTTTTTTTTTTTTTTTTTTTTTTTTTTTTTTTTTTTTTGTGTAATCGACTGAGATCTGGAATTAAATACTGCTTTAGCGAAGAAAGGAAAAGCCAGCGAAAATCTTTAAGAATCTTGATTTTAGTGTACACTTGCTGTAAACAAATATCAAGCTGACGTATTATAAAAAAAAGTAAATATATGTTAAATTCCTAATTTAATCAAATCAATTACTTAAGCTAATCAATCAACAAATTTAATTAATATCAAAAAAACAGAATGTGAAAAATATAATCAAATATAAGCGATAAATGATTAAAAATGTAAATAAAAACGAAAATACGTTAAAAGTTAAAGAATTGAATTGTTAATATTTTCTTGATTTAAAGCTAATTTACTATAAGAAAACTGCTAAATAATGGACACGAATAAAAATGTGTAAAATAATATTTTGCGCAAGTCGAAATGCAAAACTCATTAGTATAAAAGACCAACCACAGATTGGGATGTGAACCTAGCTCAGCAAATTTATGTTTATATATTCAAAAAACATTCAAGATTTCTGCAGCGATAATAATGAAGATAGAAATTTTTATCCCTAAATTTCGTTGCAGAAAGCCAAAGATTTCCTTTTGCAACTATTCAAGATCCTGATCTGTGGACTTCGCTTAAGAATTTTCAAAATCTGTGGAGAAACCTTAATCGCCTGAAACGCACCTCTATTGCTTGCTGCAAGGTCAAAGATTACGGTGGCATGAGTAAAGGCATCTTGATTTGTGGGGGGACTTGAATTATGATCTAAACGAGGTGGAAAGGATACTCACCGTAAAAACACCACTCGCTTGTACTGAGTCAATTATACATGATATTATAACTCGTTTGAATTGTCAATGAGTCGCTAATAAATGATGTATGAATTAAGCCTTATTTAATGAATTATTATTTTAAATTCAATCAAAGTAGATTTCTCTGCAACTTGCACTTGCAATGAAAACTATTCAATTTTTCCAACATGCCAATTGTAATTATTGTTACCTATCAAGCCTTAAACATGTTATTATTTATAAAAAGTTTTACTCCTCACGAGTATTAGCCCTAAACCTAAGAAGGGACTTTTTCAGATGTTTTTTCTTTTGCCTCACTGTCTTATTGTGACGAGGAGTGTGTAATCTAATGTTATTTTTCCCAAAATTTATACTAAGTTTTTGATTGACATTGGCCTACTTTTAATAGTAAGCCCATATTAAATGCCAAACTGCCAGAATGAAGAGAAATTAGAGCTAGAAATGAAATCACACCACATCTGAATGCAACCATTTAGCATATGTTCTGCTACTTGATTTAGGATACAATTTATTTGTAAATTGCTCTACTTGATTGGCCTTCTTTGAAAACAGTTTTTAAACCACAAATGTTCATCATGCAAACCTTACATAGTTTGCATTATCGAAACTATTAAACTTGAAAGTTGGGTTATAAATGCAAATTAATTTTTTAGAGGAAATAATTATCAATAGTTTGCCTGCTGAAAAAAAAATAATTTTTTAGTTTTCTAGACTTTACTATTTAAAACAGTGGTCGTCAAATGAGGTTTTTTTTTTTTTTTTTTTTTTTTCGAAAATACAGTCATTGCGGTGGGGGCAATTTTTTAATCTAAATATGTTAAACCTTAGGGGATTTTAGAACTTGTCCGCAAGTAAGTGAAAATAGTTGGGATATAAATGTTTATTTTTTAACAATAAACTAAGAAATTAGATTTGCTTTTTAAATTAAAATTGAATACATTTTGAATGAAAATTTTGAAAATTCATTTTAATTTAATAGTATACTTTAAAAGCAACAATCATTAAATATGACTATTAAATATCCAAAATATTTATTTTCTATTTTCTTTAAAAGTCTTATGATATGGGTATAGTGTTTTGGTTTTCACTATAATTTTTTCACAAGAATTTAGGGGTCATTTCTCTCTTTTCTTACGTTCTTTGGAGAAGCTTTATTAATAATGAAAAAGTAAAATTTACCCTATAGAAAGAGAAAATAACTTATTCAATATTTATTTGGTGAAGTTCAATTAATTTTTAGTTCTCTAATTTTTTATTTTTTTTTATTTTAATTTTTTTAAACAATTTTATTTAGTCAATTAAGATTTTTTAAAGTTTTTTTAAAACAATTTTATTTAGTCAATTAAGATTTATAACGATAAAATTCTCTCTCTCTCTCTCTGATATATACAATTTACTCGCGCGCAGCGCCACTAAGTTGTTACACGACAGCGCTCGCGCGCAGCGCATTTGAAGCGAGCGCTTCAGCGAGCGGTCTGCCATGCAAACACGCCAGCCTGCCGTGCATGTACCCTATGGTATTCTTTTAGTATTTATTAAACTCAATAAATATCTAATAAAAGAATAATTTAAATACAAGATAAAATAATATTTGAAAAATGAAAAAAAAATCTTATATATATATATATATATATATATATATATATATATATATATATATATATATATATATATATATATATATATATATATATATATATATATTATATATAATATATATAATATATATATATATTATATATAATATATATATATATATAGATATATATATAATATTAGATGTATATATATATATATTATATATACGTGGCGTATCCAGGGGTGGGAGGGGGCATGTGACCCCGAAATTTTATGACCACTAAAAATTTTTAAGTATCGATATCCGTTAATAATTAAAAAAGCAAAGGTTTAAATTAATTTATATAATTAGTCCGCTGTTAGGACAAATTTTCGTAAGTGATTTGGGAAGTTTCTACAGAAGAAAGAGAAACGTCATAATTTATATATATAATATATATATATATATATATAATATATATATATATATTAATATATATAGTATATATATATATACTATATATATATATATATATATAATATATATATATATTATATATATATAAATATATATAAGTAATATATATATTATATGACAGAGAGAATTCTCTCTCTCTTTCTCTCTTCTCTCTCTCTCTCTCTCTCTCTCTCTCTCTCTCTCTCTCTCTCTCCTCTCTCTCTCTCTCTCTCTCTCTCTCTCTCTCTCTCTCTCTCTCAGCATTACTTACTAATGAGATAACATTGTGGTGTCTGTGTAAAGCTCTATCTCTCTTGTTTTAATAAAAAAAAAAAAAAAAAAAAAAGAAAAACGGGTTACAAATCAGGCTTGCTAGGAAATAGTATATAGTTTTGTACTTTGTGATTAACATTTTTTGTTCTTCGTTGTTTGTTCAATATATATATAATATATATATATATATATATATATATATATATATAATATATATATATATATATACTATATATATATATATATATATATATATTATATATATATATATAAAAAAAAGAACAGATATTAGAGACTTTATACAAAAAAAGTAAGCACTATAGTAATAAAGATTCCTGTTATTCAAAGAGTGAGGTTGTCGGACTCGAAGAATCAGTTTCTCCTGGAACTTCTGTAGCGATAGCAGCTGAAAAATCTCAAGTAGACGGTGATGTTTTTCCTTCACAAGGCGCAATCAAGTAATACAGAAAGGATTATTCATTTCAACGATATTGGCAATTTCAAAGGTACGGTATTTAGCAATAAGGAAAAAAGTGGAAATATTAAAATATCTCTGGAAACCAGATTCAAAATATATATTTCCTGCTCAGAAAGGCAAAGGTCGGGAAAGATATTTTCAAAGAAAGTGGCTTGATGATATTAAGTGGTTAGCTTACTCTGATAAAAACGTTGGGGTTTATTGCTCAAATTGTGTATTGTTTTTGGAAACAAAAGAAGAAGGTAAAGGAAAACACCAGGAATTGGGTGTTTTTTGTCTCGAGACCGTATTCAAACCTTAAAGAAAGCCATTGAATTTTCAAAAAAAAATACGAGGGCAACTAAATATCACAAAGAATCGGTAGAAAAGAATTTGGTGTAGAAAAGCAGGTTCAAGGATAAAAACGAGAGCTCGACAAACAGATGATAGTCAGAAGAAAAGGAAATCGAATACAGTAGTAGTTCTGGCAATTCCAATCTGTTGAAACAATTCGATTCTGTGGTAAGCAAAATATATCGTTACGTGGACATCATGACTCAGGTCGAATCGAACTCTTTTGGCCTGTGGGAAACGATGGCAATTTTTGGAGTCTTTTAAAATATCGTGCTAATGCTGGAGACCATGCTCTTTCAGAACATTTAAAAATAGTGCTAGAGATGCCATGTTATGCAGTTCACAGTCCAAAATGCTCTAATCAGTCTTTTGCGCATCTCAATTCAACGTAGTAAAATTGTGGCAAAATAAAAATATAAGTAAATTTTCTTACTGTCTTAGCGATGAGAAGACCGATATGTTTCCAGAGAACAATTTTCGTTGTCTGTGCGTTTACGTTGATATTCATACTCTTACATCAAAAGATTTTTGTTTTGGTCTCAAGTAAATGATTGAC
>JABUQX010103095.1:0-2500 GCA_015478945.1 Trachelipus rathkii | reverse complement strand
AACTTCTGTAAATCTGTCTTTCCTCCTCTTATTCGATCTGATGGTTCTGTTGCTAATTCTCCAACTGAAAGGCCAATCTCTTCGGCCTCCTATTTTCCTCTAACTCAACCCTGGACGATTCTGGGCATTCCTCCTCCTCCTTCTTCTCCTCTCAGGTGTCCTATGCCTTTGCCTGTGATTACATTTGATCGGGTGCATGGTCCGAAATCTATGAACGTTAGGAAGGCGGTGGCCCGGATGGCATTCCTCCCCGAGTTTTGAGGGAGTGTGCTTCCGTGCTATCCCCGCCCCTCGTTCAACTATATTCTCTGTCTCAATACTAGCACTTTCCCTCAGTGTTGGAAGCACGCACATGTCCAAACCTATTCCGAAAAAAGGAAGCCGCTCTGATCCTTCTAACTATCGCCCTATAGCTCTCACTTGTATTCTATCTAAGATCTTTGAAACTCTTCTCAACTCTCATTTCTTGGATCATCTTTAATCTCATTCACTTCTTTCCGATCGCCAGTACGGCTTTCGGCGCTCGAGGTCTACTGGCGATATACTTTCCTATCTTACTGATTTATTGTTTTCCGCCCTTAGGAACTACGGGGAGACTTGCGTGGTGGCGCTCGACATATCAACATACCCAAAGCATTTGACCGGGTATGGCACGCGTCACTGCTCTCCAAGCTCCCCTCCTTTGGGTTTCCTCCTTCTCTTTGCTTACTTATGTCTAGCTTTCTTTCAAATCGCTCAATATCGGCTGTTGTTGATGGGGCGACTTCTTCTTCCTTTCTGTCAATAGTGGTGTTCCTCAGGGTTTTGTCTTCTCTCCTTACTTTATTCCTATTTTCATTAATGATCTTCTCAACCTAGCACTTTCTAACTCTATTTCACTCATATGCCGCATGACTCGACCCTTTCAATTCTTCAACTTTCATTTTCCAATTCTGCTCCTTCTTTTACTTCTAGAATTGCCTCTCTCTTAATATTTCCGATTCTATTCTCGCTGATCTGGATAGAATTTCCGGGTGGGTCGTCTGAACCTTGTGAAATTCAATTCTTTAAAAACTCAACTTCTACAAATCTCCCTCTCTAAGACACCTTCTAACTTTCCTATCTCTTTCGACTGTTCTCTCGTCTCTCCTGACAATATAAACATCCCTGGCCTTAACATGAACAAAAAAAAATGTCTTGGAAACCTCACATCACAATCGGTTGCTAAGGCGCCTCAAGGAAAGCTGGAGTTCTGTTTAGACCTGCGAGACTTTTTTCCTCTACGTTACTCCAGTTATACAAGGGCACTCATCCGCCCTTGTATGGATACTGCTCTCATATCTGGGGGGCTAGGTTTCACCCGGCTTTGGATAGGGTCGAGTCAAAGGCAAAAAGACTTATCAACTGTCCTGTTCTTTCAAGTTCACTTGGACCCCCCTCTTATTTTTTTCCATTTTTGCCCCCGGGGGGCCGCCGATGTTGGTGCTTTATCTCTTTTCTATAGGTACCGTAGCGGCAAGTGCTCGAGGGAACTTTCCACTCCCGTGCCACCACCTTTAAGACGCCCTCGTAGCACAAGGGGTGCTGTGTCGGCACATGAGTTTTGTGTTGATTTTGGTAACTCCAGGCTAGTTCGCCTGCGGTGCTTCCTTCTTTCCTCCCACCTCTGTTCTGTGGAATTCTTTCCATCACTGTGTTTCCCACTCAATTTAATCTCCCTCACTTTAAAGCCCGCGTCTGTGCTTATCTGCGTAGTTTGCGTTAGTGAATTTTTGGTTGTTTTTAACACCCTCCTTGAATAGGGCATGCCGTGAAGCGTTGATAATCGTAAAAAAAAAAAAAAAAAAAAATATATATTATATATATAATAATATAAATATATAATATATATATATATATATATAATATATTATTATATATATATATATAATATATATATATATACATATTATATATATATATATATACTTAATTATACATATATATATACATATAATATACTATATATATATATTATAATATACATATATATATACATATATATATATATACTATATATATATTTATATATATATATATATATATATTATATTATATATAATATATATATAGATATATATATATATATATATATATATGATATAATATATATATATATATTATATAATATATATATATATATATTATAGTATAATACTATATATATATATTATAATATATATATAATATATATATATATATATAATATATATATATATATATATAATATATATGTATATATATATATATAGTATATATATATATATATATATATATATATATATATATTATAAATATATAGTATATATTATATATATATATATATATATATTATATATATATATATAGATATATATATATATTATAGATAGTATAATATATATATATATTATATATATATATAATATATATAACTATATATAATACTATAATATATATATATATATAATATATATATATATATATAATAATCATCTCTCTT
>JABUQX010103094.1:7500-10000 GCA_015478945.1 Trachelipus rathkii | reverse complement strand
AATGGGTCAAAAAATCTAAGTGATTTTTAATAATAATAAATAATAATAATAATAATAATTATATATAATAATATAATTATTTAGCAACAATAATAATAAAATAATATTAAATAATTATTAATAGATTAATTATATAAATAATATTTTTTTATAAAAACAATAGTTTTAACGATAATAATATACATAAATAATAATAAATAATTAAATTAAATTAAATTAAATAATAATAAATTCATTAATAAAATAATAATAATAATAATAATTAATAAATAATAATAAATAATAATATTATTAATATTATTAATGTTAATTATATAAATAATAATAAAAATAATAATTATTATAATAGATAATTATAATTTAAATAAATATTTTATAAATAATTTAACGATTTTATATATAATTATGTAATAATATACTAATATAATCATAAATAATTTAGGAATATCTTATTTAGTAGGATTATAAAGTAGGTTACTCAATACTTTGTAGTAATAAGACTGAATATATAAATAATAAATAAGCATATTTGCTGAATATAATTATGTTAAATAATAAATTCTTCATAATTATTTAATTAAATTAAATATATCCTCACTTTAATTGTACGCTAGAACATATCGGTGTATGAAAAGCCTTCATCCATATATATAAAGTGTATCAATTTACTAATATAATTTCTTTTTTTATTCTTCTTCTCTTCTCCCTATGTGTTAATATATGAGTGGATTGTTATACATTTTCATCCTAAAGAATGTGATGATTTTCTACAATAAATTTAGGACTTTAAAAATTATATTAAAAATAAACATAGTGAAACTGAAATATCAAAAAAATATTAAAGCAAACGATGAGTCGTACGTTTATAAAATTATTTATTATTTATATATATTAATTATATATTATTATTATTAATTATTTATATTATTATTATTTTATTATAATTATTATTAATTTATTATTTATTATATAATTATTATATATAATATTATATTATTATTTATTTATTATTTATTATTATTATTATATTTAAGTATATTTTATTAGAATCTATTATATATTTATGTATTATTATTATATATTTAATATTTATATGTAATTATATAAGATAGCTAAAGTATCATACCTCTATACATTCAAGATACATCGAAATTATGTTACGTGAGATTCAAATGAGCAAAATCTATAGTATAATATATCTTATTTTTCATGTGTATATATATAATATGTTTTGAGTGAATGGTTAAGTTACAAGTGTAAAGTTGTTACACAGTCTTATTCTTTTGTATAAGAAGCAACCCTTTAAAACCGTATGGTCTATATGTGACTATCATCAATTCTCACTCTAGTGATTTTAATTTTTATTCATAATGTGAATCTTTTGCTTAAAAAGTTTAATAAACATTTCATTTACTATCATTTTAAATATTTAATCGATGATATCTTTATTGGCAAATGGTTATAATGCTCTGAAAGCAGCTATTTAGTATTAATTAAAGTTAATTAATTATAAGGTTAATTAATTTATTTAAGGTTAATATCCTAGGTCTAATTATTCACCATCTAGTGAATGTGGAATTTAATTAATATGAGGCCTTTTATTATTTTTTTCCTAATAAATTAAAAAAAAATCATTTCTAAAAAAATAATGAATAACCCGTGCCATTTAAATGCAATGCAAATAATCTGAATTACTCAAACGGAACCTGTTACGTCCGTCTCCCATTCTATCTAAAAAATCTTTCGAGGCTTCAGAGTTTTTAAGATTTAGATAGTAATCACTTTCAACATTCAGACTATTATAATTCGATAATACAATATTTACTTCAAAGCTTTTTTATTGATGTAATTAATATTCTCTTATCTGTGACTTTATATAGTCTCTAATTGATTATCTATTATTAATGTATTTCGCCTCGTTATAATTTTGGAGAGCGCTCTCCTGAAAGTATACATGGGTCTCAAAATTTCTCCTGAGGTGGAGAAGTGATCGTATTTTAGTGAAGTCTAACCTCAGAAATCCCACTGGTTATAATGAAAATTAATACTGTTTTGGCTATTTATGGTGGCTGAGAAGGATATATTTGATTATAGTATAAGAGAGAGAAATGACTCTAAGGTATATTCGATGTTTCCTCTTTAGACATGGTAGGTCTCATCCGTTCCAAACTCTCCAAGAGGCGGTCGTATGTCTTACTCCACTCGGTAAGGCCGGCACCCCTCTCTTTCCATAATTGTCTGGAGCAAAAAGTATCAATTCTGCAATAATCCAACTTTATAGACCAGAATTTATTTTTCAATTAGGTTGATTTACTAGGTTATATATTAGATAAACTTCAATTATTATTAAGGAATATGTATCTTGAATTTAAGTGAAAGTGAAATTTGAATATAGATTTTAAATGATGGAAGTCTTCAAATATTCATATTCTGTTGTATATAATTTACTATGAAGGTTTTTAAAAGATAAAGATATAGTTCAGGATAAAGACAGATATAA
>JABUQX010103094.1:0-2500 GCA_015478945.1 Trachelipus rathkii | reverse complement strand
TATTGTATATCAGAATATATACATATAATCTTCTTATTTTATTCTTATTTATTAGAGTGGCCATTGAGTAAGGGTGTGTTAATTTGACCGTTTCTTAATAATGGATTGTGTAAATAGATAAATATATAAAAGACTAATGATACGAGAACATTCATAAACCAAAAAAACCTGTGACTGATCCAAACCCCTCGTCAAATAACTCGATTATATATATAAAGCAATAAAGTTCATAAGGATAATGCGAACACACATGTAGAAATTAATAGCGGATGGCATTATTTACGATATCCAAATATATAAATCGTAGATGACCGAGTGCCGAATAGGATCACTGTGAATTAAGAGTACATTAAACGTAATGATATGTAAATGTGTTGAATAATCTAAAAAAACATAAAAGTCAACCTTATTATGAGTGATAAAGATAATAGTGTTTTAAGTTAGAATAGTCTAAAAAAGATTAAACACTTGATAAAATTAAAATAATATGTGTAAAACAACCAAAAAATACTAAAATATTAAATCATTATTATTATAAACGTAATTACCATGAAATAAGTTTCTTATATATATTTTAGAAGCTTAGATTATTGAGCACAAGGGAAATGATGTCGTAGCATCTATTATAATAAGATTCTATAGTTGAGAGAGGCCACTTCTATTTATTTAGAGCGCTCTATCGTATATTATTATTCATTTAATCTAACCTAATATGATGAAGTATATAACCGTTGTATATAGTATAAGAAGACACCTCGAGTGATTTAGCTATAAATAGATATTAAAATCTGTTAGTTTATTTTTTAGGAGAAAGGAAAAATATAGTAGTGGTTTTGTGTATATGTGAAGAGGACAGGTCCTTCAGTGAAAAGCTGAATGTCATCTACAATTACAGACAAAGTATAATTATTTATAAAAATTTTGCTTATTTTGTTTATTTATTTTTTTAGGTAATTTTTTTAATAAAATAGACAGAGGTCAATAGTTCTTTATTTATAAGGCTAAGAGATAGATTTTCGGTAGTGAAGTTGAGTGAGGTCTGGTATTACCTTAAAATCTAATATAGATAATAATAAATATTATATTTATTATGTAGGCTATTTGTTGTTTAACTTTAGATGCGTGAGATTAGTGTATAATTAGTAAAGAGATATGAAGGTCCTTTTAAGAAAATATTTATTTAATTAATAAATTAAGGTAAGAATTAGAGTCAAAGTAGATTTTTGAAATACCAAGAGATACTTTCACAAAAGGTTATTAAAAATAATTTATTTAAAAAACTTTTAATACGGTTAAATAAAAATAAAATTTATTTAAAAAAAAAAAAAACCAAAACCCGGCTCACGCCGGTTTGAACTCAAATCATGTGATAAATTAAAGGTCGAACAGACCTACGAATTTCTAGGGCTGCTTAGAAAAGTAATATCAATTCAACATCGAGGTCATAATCTTTTATGTCGATAAGTAACTCTATATAAAAATTATGCTGTTATCCCTAAAGTACCTTTTTGGGTTTAATTTAAGTTGAGTATACCCATTCATTTTGTTATATTAAATTATGAGATATAATTTGCCTCCCCAGCAAAAAGAGTAACACTCTTAAAAGGTTTTAGGGTCTTATCGTCTATCTAAGGTAGATAAACTTTTTTATTTACTTATTAATTTCAAAAAACAAGAAGAAAATTATTCTTTCGTCAGACCCTTCATTCCAGTGGTCAATTAAACAACTAATTATTATGCTACCTTAGCACAGTCATGATACTGCGGCTTTTAATCATCAGTGAGCAGGTCCTACCTTGAATGGTAAATAAAAGAGTTGTTTTTGTTAAACAGGCGAAGAAACAAATAGTCTAGTTTTTGCTAGTTGGACTTAGATTTAAAATAACATTTAAATTCAATAATAAAAAATTTTTACTAATAGACCTATTATTAAATTTTAAATTAATTAGAAAAGCTTAGGTAATAAGAATTTATATTGGTTGGAGGTTAGAATATGAAACGCCTGTTTAAATAATAATATTAATTCTTTTAAAGGTTTTAGGTTTCCTAAAATTTATTCAATAGAAGATCATTTTTTAAAAAGTGTAATTTAATTATTTAAAAGCTAGCTGGATATAAGGATAATGTTAAAATATCTTTTCTAGAAGTATATAACTAAATAGACTGAAACCTAGATATGAGATACAAATAGCTCTATCCTTTTCAAGGTATAATACCAAATATAGGTTAAGTCCCCCTGATACTAAAGGTATAAAATTATTAATTAGTTTATTTTATTTCCCTTGAGGTAAATAACACAATTCTAAAAATAATTATTGGATAACACAATAAATTAAAGGAGGACTTTTAAGTTCAAAACCTAACGTGCAATTAACACTTAAAAAATATTCAAAAATTATTTAAAATAAGATAAATAATAATTTAAGATAAGCTAAAAAAGCTAGTGGGTTCATACCCCATTGATGGTTTGACCTCTGAATTATGCTTAGAACACCTTTTA
>JABUQX010103093.1:2500-26623 GCA_015478945.1 Trachelipus rathkii | reverse complement strand
TTAAAATATTTTAATTAATATTTAATGATAATATTTTTGTTCAGTTGCTAAACTGCATTCATTGTGACCAGTTGCGAAACCACACTCACTGTGTAAAGTGCTACAATTAATTCTTTGTGAAGAGTCAAACTAGGGACTTAAAGTCTTTAAATTGCACTCATTGAACAGGGTCGCTAAACAGCACTCGTTGTGAAGAGCTGCACTTTTGCAATCAAAGTGAAAGTCTACAAAAGACAAAAGTGTTCTTATAAACTGTGAAATTATTTTTTAAGCCTTTGAAATCTTCTATCAACTCACCTTGTACGTACTACAAGTGAAACTTTATTTCTGAAACTGTAAGTATTAAGTTTCATTCACATCGTGTAAAGATATTCTTACGTACTAAGAATCATCTCAATTATTTACTCTTCAAACTTATTTTAACTCATCGTGCTTGTACAGCATCTTAAAGCTGACCAAATGGTTCAGTGGATCATATATTCTTTAAAAATATTTATCATTTATTTAAACATTGAAAGTCGCATTAACATTATTTTATAAGTGCATTATTTGAACTAAAAATTTATTTGTAATCTTAAGAAATTTCTATGAATAAACATTTTTACTTTATATTAAGACAAGGAAGATAAAACTATTTGCAATGTTTATTTTGTATTTGTGAAGTTTAAAAGGATAAATTTAAATAATTTTATTGTGATTAAACTTTTATTGTGAAACGTGACTTTCTTATCAACTCGTGATTTTGTAGTGACTGTAGTAATTGAATTGATAATCGTAAAAAAAAGAATCTGCAAATTTACCGATCCTTTCCTAGGCATTCAAGCACACGTGTCAAAGACCTTTATTAGAGTAGTTGGTAATAAAAATACCAACGGGAAATTTGGCGACCGTGACAGGACTAATTGTACTAATTGTGCTAATTGTACTAATTGTTTTGTCTACATTTGTTCCTGAAACTAAAGGAAAATCTGGCGATCGTGTCTTCTCCAAAATTTGTGAAAAATCTGACGTTCGTGACAACAGGACTAAAGGAAATCTGGTAGGCTGAGAAAACACTACTGAAACTTTAGAAGAAATTTTTCAGAAGGACTACAGAAGAACTACAAACAGTTCTACAGAAGAAACTACAGAACAATTTTCAACATTTGTTCTGCTGTACAGAACTGGCGACCGTATCATCTACATTAACTTCTATTGTCCACAATATCTACAATATTTACATTGTCTGCATCAACTGCATTTTCATCGTCACCATTGTGAATTTTTCAAATTTTCTTCAGCAAGAGGAGTTTATTCAAAATCAAGATTTGGCTCAAAAAGAAGTCCACAACTTGGAATATCAAACTGTGTTAAGTATTATTTTTATTCGTTATTAATATTATTTATAATAATTTCTTCTACTATTAATAATAGTAATTTTAAAATATATTGATACTTTCATACATATAAATATTATTCAAAATAATATTAACATATTAAAATATATACTTAATATTCAAGCAATATATATTTACGTATAAATTATTTATCTACATTTGTATTGGCTAATGCTTATTTCGCATTATTTAATTCTCGTTTCTGATTGGAGCGCGCACCATTGACTTTTCTGACGTCACATAATTATAATATTATAAAATAATTTTTTTTTTAAGTAAAATAATTTTCAAGTTTGCAGAAAAACTTAACCGTAAATTAGTTTTTAAATCAAGTAAAATATATATTTTATTTTGTATTGAATAAAAAATAGGTGTGAAGTTCAAATATTGAAATATAGCAAGCATCTTTATTTAATATTATTGGTAATATTTCATTATTATTTCAATGAAAGAATAAATGTATTTTAAAGAAAATTATTTTAAAAGTTTTATTGTAAATGAAATATTTCTCGTTTGTATGCATTTATTTGAACAAATGCGTAAATAATTCTTTTATTTTAAAAAGAGAAAAAGTTGAGAAGAATGAGGCATAATAGGAGTGAATAACGGGGTTTTGTGAGGGGGTATGGTTGTGGCCCACTTGAGTCAAGGGATGAACCCTGCATTGACGAGCTCTAGGGTGGATTTTCTGACTGCGACGAGTTTTCACTAAAAGGTATAAAGGGGGTGGTAAGGCTGAGCTTTCTTTTCGACTTGCGCCATATTCTTTAACTACTTTTCTGTTTCTGGTGCATGATACGCACCTTATCCCCAGTCTTGGGGAGAGAAGGTATGTGATGATGATGATGATGATGATGATGATTTATAATATATATATATTATATATATATATATTTGATATATATATATATTATATATATTATATATCAATTATAATATATTATATATATATATTATATTATATATATATTATGGCTATTTATAAGTGGTGACTCCAGGAGCGAAAAAAATCAAATTATTCATGTATCGTATTTTTATAATTTAGGGTAAAATACATTAAAATTTTTTGTCTACCTAAACTAACCTACCTAACCTAACTTACTAGCCTAACTTAACCTAATCTAACCAGACCTAACCTAATTAACCTAGCCTAATATTAACGGAGTCAACGTACAACCCACTTATAAATTCATATATATATATTATATATATATATATATATAATAATATATATATATAGTATATATATATATATATACCGCGAGCGAATATATTCGAAAATATATATATATTAATTATAGTTGTCACCACCACTTCAAGGCAGAGCCTATTTAGGAGGGGTGTTTACACCTCTCAAGTAGTCACCCATCCAACGTAAATTCTGCAGGAGAGCACAGACGCAAATTGTAAGCGAGGGAGATTAAATTCAGCATAAAACAGAAGATGGGGAGTAATTTACGAACAGGAAGGGTGCCAGGAAGAAGGAAGCACGCAGCGAACTAGCTGGAGTTATCATACCAACAAAACTTCATTTGCGCAGACACAGCACCTTGTGCTACGCGGGCCCGCCGTAAGGTGGGGTAGGCGAGTTACAAGTTCCCCCGAGCATCTGCCGCTGCGGTACCTATAGAAAAGAGTAAAGCACCAACATCGCGCACCGCAAAGATAGTGGGTCAGTGAAGTGGAAAGTACGGGACAGTTAGTTATTAAAGGGGTTTTTTTTTTTTTTGGTTCTCGGGGCCCCCTTTTGGGGGTTAAAACTCCCAAGGACAAGCGGGTGAAGTCTGTGCCCCCGGATATGAGAGCAGTACCCTCCATACAGGGCGGATGAGGCCTTTGTATAGCTGGAGTAACTGAGAAGAAGAAAAAAAGTCTAGCAGTCTAACAGAATTCCCAGTTTCTTTAGAGGCGCCTTAGCAACCGTTGTGATGTGAGGTTTTCCAAGACATTTTTGTTAATGTTAAGGCCACGGATGTTTATATTGTCAACAGGAGAGACGAGGGAACCGTCCAAAGAGATAGGAAAGTTGGAAAGGTGGTTTAGAGAGGGAGATTTGTAGAATATGGGGTTTTATGAAAGGCCAGAATATAAGTTCCAAAGGTTATAAGCACTGACGAGCCTCCCACCCGGAAATTCATTCCTCCTGCCCCCGAGCTACAAACATGAATCCGGAATAGGATTAGACCTGATAAAATAGCTACTCTCCCGCTTCAGGAGTAATGTGATTTCCCCAAACGAACAGCATCATTGGCAAAATCGTACTGAACTTACATTCGTATAGAAGAGCTCAGCGTCAGAAGATCGCATCATCGGCTTGAAGCAGATATCGAACAACTGAAAAAAGATGTAGTATCGACTACCTTAGCCCGTGTGGAAGTAGAACAAAAACTTGTGCAGTTTTAAATGAAAGTAAGATAGAGAGTAGGATAGATTAAGACAGAACCCCTGAGGAACACCACAAATTTGTAAGATAATATAGAAAGTGAAGAAGTCGCCACTCTCACATGGTGACAAAAGTTTTCCATGATAATCTGTGAGCGATTTGACGAGAAAACTCTAGACATTAAGTATAAGTGCAAAACGAGAAGGATAGAGTCTAAAGGAAGGGAGCTGGAGAGCAGTGACGCGTGCAATACTCGGTCAAAATGCTTTGGATATGTCAAGCGCCACCACGCAAGTCTCCCATAGTTACCTTAAGCTGGAAACCATAAACAATCCAGTAAGATAGAGGTAAAGGATATATAATCGCCCAAAGATGACCTCGAAGGACGAGACTCGAAGCTTGATGTGCTGAACACGAAAATCGAAAGAAGTGAATACGATTCAGATGATCTAAGAAATGAGAGTGGGAAAGAGGAGTTTTCAATAGTGCTATCTAGATAGAATCACAAATAGTTAGAGCCACACAGCCCCAAGACTTTTCTGGCTCTCATGGACAGGTCGGAATTTTCTTTTTTTTCAGGAGACACCTCACGAAATATTAAAGAAGTTAAGATTATTTATAGATAGTTGCTTTCTGAAACACTGTGATAGGTGAGAAATCGATAGATCTGATGAGAGAGCCTCTGCAGTAAATATCACGAATTATAATAACAAACAGTACGTACGAGAGTATTAAGTGAGGACTCAATCCTCGAAAGAACAGTGCCTCGAAAAATCACGGGGAGAATGCAATCCAGGGCCAGCTCCGTGAATGGCCCTTCTTAAACGGTATTCTGCCCACTAAGTGCATTTGCTTGACGAAGCCCATGCACCCGTAATCGAAAAAATAGCATTCAATCACAGACAAAGGAGACATAAGAGTACATCTTGAGTTGGGCAGAAGGACCTGGTGTAGTTGTAGATTGCAATGCCCAGATCATGTGTAACATGCTTTGATTTAGAGCTTCAGTATCAATCAATAAGGAGGATAGTATGTGCTGGCCCCGGAACATTTATTCGGGCATAATTCTTTCTATGTAGTGAGAGATAATAGAGAACAGAAACCTGACATTCTACGACGTCGCTCAAGAGCCAATCAATAGGTGAAAAGTGTGCAAAGTATTTTACAGGGCATAAAGTAGATGTTCAGAGATCTTCTCTCTGGCAAAGAGGCCAGCAGAAAGATTTGTCAGTAGGAGAAAACAGGAGAGTTAAGTGAAGAACGCTATAATCAGTTTTTGCAATGATAAGCACATCTCGCTTTTAGAATCGTCTGGTAAGAGTAGCGCATGCAACGATTTGCAGACTCGAGTGAAATGGAACATTTGAGCAGGTGATAGATCGAGAACGAGAATTTTTTCCACTCCCGATACGCACTGTCTCTAGCCTGAAGGGTTGCGCCAACTGAGATAATCTCTTTCTCTGCACTCAGAAAACCATGAGTAATGTATGTGGAGAGAAAGATTTAAGTCAGAAATAGGATATGAAGATTTAGTTCCATATCCAACTATTAGTGACCTAACAGCTTCTCACACATCCTTTCTGTGCAGAAAGCTGGAAGCACTGCTTATGAACTCATAGCATGATCTCGGCAAGTCATTCCAATATGGAGTTAGCATGTAGCGTAGTAGTAGATAACAGCAACGGCGCAATATTTCGATTTTGCGTGTGTAAATTCAGCCTCCCATGAACGTCGAGTAACTGTGCAAGAATAGAATAAAACGTGTGCTTGTGGGACAATTATAGTCAGCCACTCAAAGTATGAATAGCTGATTGTTGTGGGAGAGCAAGATTAGTGAAACATATATTAATGTAGATATATAGGTTTGTGTGTGATGAGAAATGTTTTTACCGAATAGGAGCGAAGGAGGTGTACTTATATTAGTAAGATCAAATAGAGAGAAGGACTAGTGGGAAACATAGGTCAAGTGTGTTAAGAATTGGTTAGGACGATTCCGGAAATGTGTGTGCAACAGTGTATAGTTGGTATTATACTATTTTAATTGTTTCTCTGTTCCAGATCTGATTCTGAGGAAAGTGACTAAGACATTACGCATTCCGCCTCTCACCACTAAATCCAGTTGAGAGAAGACACAGTCTCCCACGTTCGCACAGGTGGCTACATCGAGAAATAGCCGTCTATATCAGAACTAGGGACCGTCAGTGATTTGGATGCAGAAAATATACACAGTCTCCGTGAGAAGTAGAAAGATATTCGCAATATCACACAGGCGTGTGAAATAATACTGGTGATTCTGTTAGCAGAGATATAGTATAGCGCCTAACGATAGCAACAAAGGAAATTTCTCTTATGCTTTATGTATTAGAACGGCATATTTGATTTATAAAGCCAACAAAGCACTAACGTCAAAGATGAGAGAGATTCGAGATTCTCGAGAGTGTTTATATTTATTAAAAACATACCAAGAGTCTTAAAAATATGGGACATATCTACCACTCCACTCTTCAGAGGGAAATTATGAAATAAGTTATAGTATTCCACGGATTCGGAGTTAGAGTATATGAGGAATTCTTCACCATCTCTGTGTCCAGACAAGAGCAAAATGTTAAGTGAGGTTAGAGTTTAGTAAGATATAGTGTGGTATATATTTCCTAAGGAGCAAGTTAGTATTTTAAGTGACGCGAGTATGTTTAAGTAAAGTTATAGAAAAGCTCACGCGCCTGTGTGAAATCTCTGCACCATCTACACAATGCTACATAACAACCACCAAAAAATATAAAAAAAAAAAAAAATAAATAAATAAATAAATAAAAAATAAAAAAAAAAAAAAAACAGGTTTAAATTTATTACACATACATAATCCCAAACCCTTCCCATGCTTTAACCGTGATATAAAACCCCCCCCTTTTTTTCCGGTATTGCTTTTGCGCATTCAAATGTCGTCTTAAAGTTAGCTTAGGTTAAGGGTTAACATAAGGACTAAGGGAAGTTTATGTAAAGTGTTGCGTAATAAATTAAGTAGTGTTCTTTTATTTTCAAATGCTTTGCCTTTTATATGTAATTTTGCTTTCTTTTTCCTTAACTTTTACTAACATCACACTTTCAAAGCTTAAGTTAGTAGCACTTTTTCTCATTTTTTATTTCCTTATTTAAAGTTGCACTTTGTATAATTTATTTCTTCAATTTTTTTTAATCTAAATTATTATTATTTGTAATATACTGTCACTTCATATATTTTTCAGAGTCCTATGAGCACTACCCCTTCACCCCCACCTTCTTTAAATCCAGAAGGAGGAAGTACTAGCGGTAAAGAGTCTCCATCTTTGAATAATTCAGGGTAAGACTTGTTATTTTTGTTTTTGAAGGGTTGTTTTCAATATTTTAATTCATCTAAGAATAAAAAGGTGAATAAATATTAACTCTACTAATCTTATTTGATCTTACTGGGAGAAAGAAATGGAAGATAGAATTAAATAGTTAATTTTTCTATTCTCTTAACCTCTATTGGTATTAAAGTTGATTTGGTAGTAGTATAACTTTAATCGTGTTGTTCTTAAAAATAAATTTTTATTTGAAAATTGCAGTTTGGTAGCATACTCTTAACTGTCGTCTCAAAATTATGTCAAATTCCTTTGTCAATTTGCTAATTGGAATAGGAGTAGAGATAGATATAAAGGAACCTTCAATCCCAAATTTAGGGAAATTACTCGAGAGGTTTTTTGACGTAGTTAAATTGTTACAGAATATGTTGTGGTACTCTAATTAGGTTTCTAAAACCTTTTGGTTCTCACTTTAGGATTAGATTTAAAGTTAATGGTTGTATGGTTGGAATATATTGTTTTAAAATTAAGGATGGTTAGCTGATATGATACCTATCTTATTAGTATATGAATGTGTAAGTGTGTAGTGACAGAGTGGAATGATAGGTATATGATACCAAATCTTATTTTTAGTTTCATAAAGTTTTGGGGTCAAATTTATATTTGACTAAATTTTATAACTGCTTAACCATTCTTCCTTCCATTCATGCACCCCCACAACTTAATGAGGTGGGACCCAACTGTAATGATGCTTTATTATTAGGATGATAAATGGGTGGTACTATCATATAGTTAAGAGTCTTTGTTATATGTTAATTAATTAAGATTTAATCAAACTTCTCTACTGCGTGATTAACTCTCTTGAACAAATCATGGAGAAAGGACTTTGTATCTATGCAAAATGGGTTTATCCATTTTCTCGATTTTTTTTTTTGTTTTGTAAATTACTTTAAAATTTTAATTTTTAATGATTTCAAGCAAAAAAAATTTGGGCAAACTAATGATAGAATTTGCGTGTAATTCTTGCATTTTTCCTCTAACTCCTCGTACACCTAATGCCTACCAAAACTTTCCAAGAATAAAAACTCCAATAAGAAGTGAGCTAGTCCTTAGCGTTTTATCAATATTATAAAAATGTTTCTAATTTATCGTTTGAATATCATTTAGAATAAAATTAAAAAATATATAAACCTTAAAAATAGTCAGTTAAACCCCCACTTTTAAAACAAAAAAAATATATCGGAGGCACATAATATAAGGAAAAAATGAATCCTAACCTATCTCTAGTAATTAACAAAACCTCCTTCCTGCCCAGATAATATTAAGCACCTCTAATGCCCTTGTGTTACTTGTCAGATTAATATGATTTGAGCGCGGACTAAGACTCTACACACCGAGCTGTCTGCGCAGAATGAAGGCCACCTCCGCTTCGATAGGAAGAAAATTCGATCGCAAGCGGAAGGGAGCTCGAGTCGAGACGCCTCAAGAAAAATATTGAAATCTATTCAGTCATAAACTATCGTAGATAATACATCTCACTCACGTGAGCAAGGAGGTCGAATTCAATATTCCAGTATGTTCTCTTGGTGGTTTTTCTTGAGATATGAGGTATCAATAATAATAGTATAGTATACCGTGTTTAGATGAGAATATAATGATCTGATACAGAAAAGAATAATCATATTTTGGAGAGAAGCATGTATGTAGTTTACCTCATATATATACAGTCAGATAATAGGCCTCCTCCCATATACACTACTCAATATACTATAATATATATGATATGTATACTATGTTATAGTATATACTAGATATATATACTCTAGTATGATATATTATATTCAAATAAACAAATATGAATACAATACTACATACCAATATATTATTACATATACACCATTATTACTTACATTTGCATGTGTATTTATTTACCTTTGGTTATAACTATATATATTAACCCTATAAACTATATTATATATTATACTAATGTAATATACACTAACAATCTATAATAATCTTGTAATTTTTTATTTAAAAAATTCTTATAATTTTAATTTAATATGCGCTTCAAAAGTTATTAATACTATATACTATATATATATATATCTACCGCAGCCGTATATATATATATATATCTAATACCTATATATATTATATATATTATATTTATATATATATACTATTTTTATATATATAATATACCTAATCTTGTATCTCTATGTTTATTTCCCAATATTCTGATCAAAAAGTTGTATCCAATGCCCTATTGTAAAATATACTCATGTCTAAATAATAATCCGTATATCATTTATGGGGTCAGGATTTTGCTACACAAACTCCATCACTAAATTTATGCGTTGCTATATTCTAATCGTTCATTTTTCTTCCCCTTTCGGAAAAAGTGAAAAACTTTCTTACATATAGCTGTTATGGGATTAAAATCCGTGTTGAGAGAATCATTTATTTTAAAATCCCCCTTCAAGCGATTTAAAGCAAGTTATCATCTCTTGATGACTATTATTCTCCGCCTATTTCTTTTGTTGAGCATAAAAATGTAGGTGGAAATTTTCAAATTTTTTTTCTAGAGGGTCGAAAATTTAATGTCAAAAGTATTTTCGCGGTTTGGCTTATTATATTTTTATCTCTTTTTTAAATGCATCACTTGTCCTAATGTTAATTTTGACTAGTTTTTCTTTTGTCTGTATATTTGCACTCTATCTCTATAAAAAAGTTTTTTGCCCCCTCTAGTATGCTCATCCCACAGTATAGAGAGTCAATTCATATACACGCCGAAATCGTTAATTAGAATGTTTTACTTTGTAGAAGAAACGTCACCACATCTATTACCATTTACCCATCATAATGGCCTAAGTGCTTTATCAGCTATTTATGTGCCTTTGCCTTTCTAAGCTAATTGTTTGTAGTCCTATATGATGAAATAGTGGTTACTTTTTTCTTTTCGCGGGTTCCGGGTTCTATCATGCTCTACCGAGCCAAGGAAAAAATAATCAAATATGTTTTGGTCAGTTCTATTCGATAATTGGCTTAGATGTTGTCATGAAAGCACTGCAAATAGAACCCAAGGGTCAAGTAGCCCAGCGTGATGGAGTCCAAGACGACTCTCGTTAGACGAATTTTCTGTGCTAACTTGTAAATATCGTCTTGAATACCCCATAAGCTTTGCCTCCAAAACTTCAAAGCGTGTCTTTTACCTTAAGGTTTCATTTTGGGGACCTCATCCAACACGAAAACTTATAACCTACGACGTATAGGTTTTAGCGTCATTTCACCCTTCCTCCCATACTCCCATTCCATTTGAAACGGTTCTTCTTTACGTTAAACCAATATAAGTATATACTTCCGCTAGTCCGAGTCCCTAACAACAACCCTGACACAGAAATTACTCTCAGTGTGAAACAGCTCAGAGAGGATATACAGTTTACATAAAGGCAAAGGCTAGTTCCTAAACACAAGTAAACACAATAAAATTTACCGTCTGGAATTTCTTAGCGTATTAAGTTCAGAGAGAACAAAGAAAATAATTATAAATCTAATTATTTATGAGGAATTAATAACACTGATGTGAAATATGATTTCATAATATTCTGATTCAATCACTTAGTCTCATTCACAAGTGTTTGCTAGTTAAATCTCATATAGAATTAAAAATTAAAGAGAACTCATGCATTCACTAGTATATATAAAATTAAACCATTTATGTGGGTGTAAAGTGAATTCGAGTAAGATTTGGTTTAAGTAAATAACTATTACATATAAATTTGGCTTTTTTATCTGTATTAATAATCGTTATGTGGAACGCCACAAAAAGTAGGTCTAATGAAAGGATGTGTTGTTTTACTAACATTTAAAAAAAAGAATATTATCTGAAAACAAAATAAAAATCTAATTAATTATTTTACTAAAAATAAATATTAAATTACTGAGACACTCCACAAAAATATTCGAAAACACATGTTCTACTGCTATACACGCATCGTTAAGGTTTATATAATTGCGATCACACACATGTCTTAATTCAGAACAGGCGGCAGATTAGATGCAATAGTTACTCTCTAATTTTTGGTCTGGTCTGTCTATCCTTTTTCTTTCATATCTATGTTTGTCACGCTCCTCTCCAGGAAACAATCGACATTGCTCAACTTATTTCGTTTTCCCTTCATTTTCGTTCAGACCAAGAGCATTAACACAAAACAACGGGTTACGAAAGTGGATACATTCCATCAATACTTCCCTGCGCCCGTGCCATTTCTTAATCAGGGATCCGTTGCCAGGACCCGAAATGAAGTGGTTTTCGTTTTTCATTATGAGGCGCCAGTGCAACAAATCAGGATCTTTAATCCTTGTGAACTTACCGCAGATAGCATTGAACGAATAACTGGAATAGAGAGCGAGAAAATATTTGAGTTGTACTTGCAACTAAAAGAATTGTACAATCGTCATTCCCGCAATTTGGTGCTCCCACGAAAAATGTTATCATTATACACAAGTTAACACCTAGTATATATATGGAACAAATTTTAAGCCACGCCCCTTCAAGCAACTCTATTGCCAGATTAGGTCCTGAATACTTTGGCGTTAGCAGCGCCTTCACGAGGTACGAATAAAGCGTTTATGTCTGATTACTAAAATTGTGTATATTATAAAGGAATACTACTTTTCTTCCTAAAGAACAAAACTTGGTCATGGGAATGATATCATAGATGGAAATAATTAGGGCCTGTGTGCGAATGCTAGAATATTGTATTCACAGTTATATAAATTAACTTCAACATTTACAAAGTATGTTCAGATCAGGACTAATATGTATTTGATTTCTATATTACAGTGTTCGAACTCCTCACCTCCATCACTGTTTTCAACTTCCACTTCCGTATTCTGCCTTCATACTCTCCACACACAATAATCAGGTAGAGTCATTCAAAGGGCAGCGGCCACAGGCTCTGGCGATCAGGGCTCTAAGCGGAAGGCAGCGCAGTTTCACTCGGGCACGGATGAAAACCTTCCATTCTGCTTACAATTTTATTGTGCTTTTCATATAGCTTTTAAATAGTATAATAAATAAACTACCTAAAATATAGTATAATTGTCGGATGACAAGTTTTCGCCATAGAAAGTAAGCTCAATTACCCCTCGTCATTAGTTTCTCAGTTTATACTTTGTACTATATACCTATACAATGCCATATTAAATAACTACTATGGACCTCCGATCAGTTATCTACAGGCAGAAATAATTTTCCATCAGGAGACTCAGAAACAAACATCTGTGTACGCCACACCTCTGTGATCCAAAGATTTTATCTGGAAATAAAAAAATTATCCTACACTTAGTATATGTATCTGGCAATTTTTTTTAACCCTTATTACATTTGGCAAAACAAAAAATTTGTCAACTTTTCATAATGTATTCAACTTAAAAGATTGATAATTTTTACTTTGTCTCAAAATAAGGTTTGCCATACTATATACACCACACTATACCCATAATTACACCAAATAATATCTACGAGTATAAAATATATTTTCTATAATCATTAGCTCTAAACGATAATATTGTCGACTAAGGCCCCGCCTCCTTCACACCAAGCGTATTCCAATCAACAAATAACTGATTGACGAAGATTCGCGATAGTTTCTCCGTATACAATGGGGAGATCGTTTTCCCGCAATTCACAACAGTAGAATCTGAATCATCAAACCAGTTCAACCCAGACATAGTACAGAAAAAGATCTTATACTATTTTAAGGTTGATTAGGATTCGCTTGATGTGAAAGAAGGCAAAGTTAATATTCCCTTTAGCTAATTCACTCACCTCATTTAAAGAATTTCCAATAAGTTCGTAGACGTAAGTTTTATTGTCATTACCACCAATTGCAACTAAAGTAGGTTCAGAAGAACTAACAGATATGCACTGTCCTTCGTAGCTGATGGGAAAACTACCAACCTTTTTATTGTTCTTAACCAGACTCACCTAAAATCGGTTTGAAAAAAACTATTATTTTCAACAAACATTTGTATGTACTTTGCTATTAAATCTGTAAGAAAGTCAGGTTAAGAATTAAATGCTCTCTTGCAAAAAATGTTAGTGCATGGTTATGGCACGATATGCACAGAGAAATTCCAAATTTAAGAATGAGTCTATTGTACACTCTACTAAATATAGATGATAGCATCTTAAGACATCTTTAATGTGAACTTTTTAACCTTATTGTGCAGGGATTCCTTTTTGTATGTTCATATTCAAATTTAAATCTCAAAAGTGGGGCGAATAGTCTTATTTCCACCGACATATTCTGTGTATTTGCAAGTGAACTTAGTTTACAATCCTAGAAACAAAATATCTCATATAATCCGGAAGAATAGTAAACACACATTTGTTAATGACCAGTAGATATAACAACTCGTCATCTTGACTAACTCACCACACAAAATTCCAAAACTCACTCTTAACTCTCACATTATTGGATAGGCTAAACTTAAGACACTCAACTAAAGTAATATCCTCCAACCTCTCATTTTCAATTAATCGAGGACTTATTTTCCTTACCACATACGCTGTGTCATAAGACAGTTACACATTATATCGAGCACACGGAAAGATGGACAGCAGTGTCTAACGGTTGTGATCCACAAAGATACGATATTACCCCGCTCCACCTATACTCTCTCTCGAACGACTCGGAGAATCTGAAAATAAAATAGGCTATCAGTCAATGATTTTGCTGCGCATATATCATATATATATATATAAGAATTATATATATTAAAATATATATTTATTCTCTATCTATAACTATATATAAACTACCACTTATTCATCTTCACATTTACTCTATATCTAGCTACCTAATTCCTTACATAAGTACTTAATATGATCAACAATATTATGTTCCTTACGTATATCATCTACTCCTTCTAATATATACTATATACTATACTTCCATCCCCTAAATAACTAACTAAAATCCTAACTATCTATCTAACCTATATAATATATCCTTTAATATATCTATCTCCATATTACTCACTATCATACACTTACTTCAAAGTATTATTGTATACTACATTAACTCATATATAAATTTATTGTGATGTGTTATAATATCATATCCGATCTTATTTAATGTATACTACGTTATTTATTCTTTTTTTTATTCTCTCGTATATATAGTTACCTTGCCCTATATATAATGATTTCTGATTAAAGTAATATATTACCTAGAAATAAAAATATTATTAATAATCTTATTGAGTTATCTATAACGTGTTATTACCATTACCGTATATTTATACTCTGGAAGTATTCACTTTAAGAGAGTACTGATAATATTAGTTGCATGATATATATTATATTGAGTTCATCTCCATAATGTTACCCTGCAGTCTTATAACCGGTTCACACACTGGGTTGTCAATTATTGTTTCTATAGAGTGCTGGGTTCCATTGGCTTTATCCGATATTTTCTGAAATATTTATAAAAAAGTAATTATAAAAAAAAGCTTATTAGATGAATGAATATTCAGAGCTTTGCATCACGAATATGAAACCAATTAACATAACCACAGGCAGGTTGCCAGAAATAGGTTTATTGAAATTGAAAATCAGTGGATATAATGCCGACAATCTTATTATATATAAAAGAAGAGAGGAAAAAATTCAGATTCTTAGGTAGATACACAAAAGAATATGGGGTTACCTGGCTAAAGTGGGTAAACTTCCATTAAGATCATGGGATAACCTTTCTTAGCAAAGACGTGTTCTCGCACTTGAAACCATAAGATAGAGAAAAATGCAACGATCGCATGGGGCGAGTCCAGATGGGGACAATCAATGAAGATATGCGTGACTGATTATGTGAGGGATTAACACCGAAAGCGAGAGCGAGAACAAAATATTGCAAGCATGGGAAGGACAACGGATCCCGGACCATGAAGTGGCTGTTGAGAATGGTATGGTGTGGGCACCAACATACGGAAGAGCACGCGGTTTACACATAACTCACTTGGTCAGCTGTGTCAAAGGGCTAGTTTCGTTGGCGATAAGCTTTAGGATAAGAACCTACTCACTCGATGTGTTCGGCTTTTGACATATTTTGCTTAGGCTTCAGACTTTCCCCCAGCTGATAGTACACTTACGTCCAGCATATTATTGACAATATGGCTACGCGATAATCACTTGTCGAGAGAGTCGATGATGATAATATCAGTTTATAGAATGAGAGGCGACCTTAAGGTGGAATGGTCATACTGTGGGAGGGAGGTGCCTGTGAACAGCTCCGAGAAATGAGCTGGCCATTTTACGGCACTTCATCTGTCAGGTCGATTTTCGATTATCGACTCACTAAAATGTATAGTAGATGGAGTTCCATCAAACATTAGTTATTATGATTAATTTATCGTTTTAATCAGGTGACAGTTTATGCTCAAGCACAAAAGAATAATTGTATTACAGTACGAAGTAGAATAATGCCTCAATTTATGTTTTATTATTGATTAAATTATTATAGTGAGGGTTTAATAGCTCGCATAGGACGTTGCAATCATGAGCGCCTCTTGATAAATAAAATGATAATAATAAGAAGAAGAATACTGATAAAATAAATATATTAATAATTACAAATAATTAATTAGCATAATCAATATTATTAAAATATATATATGCCACTTAATAAAAATATTAAAAAGAAACAAAATCATAAGCATTAGTATAAGCATTAGTGTACAAAGAAGGGAGTAAGTATAATGAAGGATATTATTTTGCGAGGTAAGTATATATGAAAAAATAGTAAGAAAAAAAGCAGCACCCTATATAATATATTATATCTCTCACTATGTTTTCAGCAAGCATTTCACAGTAAAATCATCGAGACTGATCTGAGGAAGTCAATCTGTCAATCTATATACTCAGTGAAACTATAAACGTATAGAAATGAAGACAGGTAAATGATATTGACCTATTATACTATACACGGTGAATAATGCAAGGGTGATGCTATAGCTTTATGGTAGAGAATGATGGTTCATATTAATACAGGATACTAGGTCATTATCATATATATATATAATTAGGTGGGTATTTTATAATCATAATAGTGATAATAATAAGTCAAGGAGACACGTAGTCAAGCTAACTTTTATTGCATAATGGAGTATTATCATCGAACCGGAAAGCTCTAAGAGTGTATATTAAAAGAGCTGTTGTCTGCCAATATGGGCCATAACTTCAGGAAGTAACTACACTCATAATCTGTCGGCGAGCACGTAATCGGTGCTTCCAGAGAGGTATAGCATGCGAGAGCAGGAACGGGGTGATGGGGGTTTCGCGAAAGACGAGAGGAATATAATTTGGTGCATCATTGTACATGTCCATTCCCATTAGCGGACCGAAGTAGAGAGTAGCATCACACGGTTTACTTTAAGTGCTCCACCTCGGGTGCTCGTGGGGGCGAATATGCATGAGGAGGGAAGGCTTCCAGTTGCGAGATCCACGGACTCGCCACGTCGTTTGGTATGGAATCATCTCAACCATGGTGTAGTAGAAGTTGGGAGGCCTTGATCATAGCTACTACAAACAGCCAGCTATTAATCCAAGCTCTCGTCGATCAGGCGCGATATAGAGACCTAAAAGGGAATCTTGCGGTACAGCCGGGAGAGATTTTGAGGCGAGAGTGAGTAATAGGTCAGGAGGTACGGCGAACACAGAGGATGTTATTCTAGGAGTTCCAAATGTTTAGGCTGTGTAAATGCTAAGTGGTCGCATGGGGGTCTTAAGGAACGAGTCCTTAGAGAGAATGTATGGCCATTGGATGAAGTCACTGAGGAAAGATAGTGGCGAACCAAGTATTAATAAGGTTATATATAGGTATATTAATTAATGATAATAGGTATAATAATAAAGGATTGATTCATATAGGTTACAAACTTATATCATCGTAATTAATTTTTATATAATACTTAAAATAAATAGTTACTACTATACATAATGATACGTTTTAGAGGTTATGAGTTGAATAGTGATGCAATATAATATGGAATGACCTAATGGGAAGATTATATAATCATATAGTACTATTGGTGGTATAAATCATTATATATTTTACAATTAGACTAGTTGTATAAAGTATATAGCCAGTATATTTACAATGATAAGGCTAAGCTTAGGTTAACCGTATATATTATATATTATATATATATATATGGATACTATATATATATATCATTATGATATATATTTATATTATAGTGAGGATGGCAAATTATTTTTTTATTTTTTATTTTAATAATATATAAATAAAGGTTTCATTTTAATACCATATTTCACGGAGGGCTCATAGCATAAGCTTTAATATTATCTATAGAGAGTGATATATCTATTCACTACTTAAGGATAAATTGTAATACCTTAAGGATTATATCGAGAACAAAGTGAAATCGCCCGAGGCTGCACTTATGTACCTATAATATTATATTTGATAATTAGCGATTCATTATCGACTCTGTACACTTCATGAACTTAGATTCTGAGAGCCACATAGTTAAGCTGCAATGTCATAAACATTATTAGAGAGGTAATAGAATAAAATGATCACGCGCATTGAGGTCAATAACGAAATATCAACGTCAAACAGTATAATGTGATTACTATTTATTAATAAATATATCACGAGAATATATTTTGATGATAAATGAGCAAAATATACCTATTTTGATAGACAGCCTATGGTATATAATGTGAGACTATTTTGTGTGGGTGAAAAATAACGTTGCATTTTTCTCTATGTACAAGAGGTCGTTGCGAGTTGTCCTGAACACCGAGAAATCGAGTCTTTAAAAATTTTTAACATCACTAGTCTTCTCCCAATGTTGTCCATATCCAACCATCGTTTTGTTTTCAAAGGAGTCAAAAAAAGCACCGCACCACGAACCATCTCCAAAACGATTTAAAGGCCAACAATTAGACCCTCGCGCTTGGAGGCCTCCCATGCTAGTTCTAGTGGCTCCCGCAGAGATAAGGTAAGAATGCGGTACCTTGGACACACTAGTGGTGTAGGTGTGCTCGCTAGTAAAAAAACGGAAGTGGATGATTAAATGAAGCTCTCATGAAAATTTAATTAAAAAAATCACTAAATAAGTCACAAAAGTATATACCAAATGATAGCGATGCTATAATATATATTATAAAATATTATTATATATAATAATTATATTATATAGTATTTTTTATTTATCACTTAGGAAACCCTAAAATATTCGTTACGGGTATTTTTGTTCTTTGCCACTCAATTAAATTCTTATATCTATCAATGGATATATATTATATATGAATATATGAGTATTAATAAGTTATGAAGCTAATAATTAGTTATAATATATCAATATAGTATTAATACTAATATTGATGTGTAAGTGAGTATTACAATTATGATATAGGTACTTATTATATGACTATATAATAAGTGTAATAGTATGAGTATAGTAGTTATAGTATATCACTAATATATTAATAGGGCGGCATATTAACAATATATAGTATATATTAGTGATGTATATTATGATACATAATATATGATATATATTATTAAGCATATAATATATGAATTATAGTATTTATAGTGAACTAGGTACGGGGAACAGGCCTTTAATAAAAATTGATAAATATTAATAGTAACATAAATGGAGATGAATATCTTATTTGCAAAGCCTTTTTTTAGGTAAAATAGTAGTTAGAAATATTATGAAAATATATTAAATAGTATAATGAATAATAATTAACATAAGGAACATTAATCCGCATTACAGGAGAAGAAGAGTTTAGGTAATAGTATGATTAGAGAGAAAAAAGCGGATAATTTGGGAGATGAATAGAGAATTGCTAAAGAAAAGCTAACGAATCCATAAGAGTATATCGAGTAATCCAAATCTTGCGAGAAGAGATAGAAGAGGCGACATCATGAATAAAAGACTTATATTTATAAAATAAAAAGGTTAAAAGTATAGAGATTAAAATCCTAATTTTTATTGTATTATTTATTTCACTCTGTCTTCCTAGTGATAGGGATGATTTTAACCTTTGCATGACTGAGATTGCCAAAGATCAGAAAATCATGGTCAGGGTTTTAGGTCGAATTACACACGGCCTAAGGGTTTTGAAAGAACCCTGGAGGATCTTCTGAATAATTGGAGCATCCTACTTGTGCTTTCCCAGGGGGGAGAGGTGTGGGGGAGTCGTTGATAGATGTACTACTTATACGTCGTGATTCAAAAGTGAGGTTAGGAATGCTCATTCCCCATGTGAAGCTGCTATTCTTACATCAGGCTGATAAGACTCCAAAACGTGTTTTATCGTGACTCCTCAAAAGAAGACGGAGAAGCGTCCCGGCATAGATCATAGGAGAGTGTGGAGTTTTACGAAGATCGCGTAATAAAATCGGGCCCTCAAAGATATGCTATATTTCAATGACATATATACTATATTATAATATAGTGATTATTATATTTAGGTATTAAATATGTGTATTAATAGTTGAGTGGTATAATATATGATTGATTCTAATACTTAAAGAGTTCTGAGTGGGCGAGAGTGGGTGTCTGTAGATAAAGGGAGGCAGACAGGCAAGATTGTGTGCTTGAGAAACCAAGAAGACGTAAGTCTTTTTCATAGACATATGAGAAGCAGTGAGATAGTTCCGGGTGAGTAAAAGAGCGAGATCATAAAGATTGGTTGTTAACTGGGAGATGCATAAACCATAGATATATGCCTGAACTGTGCCTTTCCAACATATATTTTGTGTATTTATCCACTGTAAGAGCCATCGAGGGAAACTGTGAACCCGATGGCTGGTCCATAAAGATATGTTACATTGCTTCCTATACTAGGTAGTTGATGATTATTGAGCCGCAGGGATATAACTATAGTGTAATAAGCAGATATAATGTATACATAGAAGGTTATTAATAAATAATATTACTGTAGGGTGGTATTTTACCCTCAGTTACAATGAAAACTATGCTAGTAATTATATGAGAGTTATATGATGGATATTATATCTTAATGGTAATAACTTTAGATGAATTATACATATATATGAGTAAATATATATTATAATTGGTTGACTGTGTTTAGTTTATATATGAGATATTGTATTTTACATCGTTGAGGGTGACGTAGTATTTATGTGTTATCTTGATGGATTCTAATTATATCGCACATAATTAGTTTTATTTTACCTCCGTCATGGCTCATTGGGTGGGACGATGAATTGGTTGTGTCGGGCCGACGTCACCTGCATTATGTTTTTTGTAATTGTTAGTGATATGTTGATGATATTGTAGGTTGTTTTCAGGGGGGGGTTCACTTGGAGTGCAGTTGAAATTAGCACATGTTGATTCCCTCATAAATATTTTCATCAGGCGATATTGATGCAGATTGTTGATTGTAGTATATTAAGAGAGAAGGGTCTGGTTGGCAGCTGGACGGGTACATGTAGGTGAAGTGTACATACGTGCCGTTACGTATAAGAGATGGAGGTCGACAGTGAATCTCAGTGGTTTATCTTCGTAGCCTTATATTCACGTGACAGGTGAACCGCATATCCATTTTTGATGGCAAAAAATATAGTACCGAGGAGTTAGAAGAGATCACCAGAATATGGACAGCATCGAAGGCCAATTAGAAGATTTCCGGACGGTCACACCACATGAGCACGCAGAGGAACTCGTCATAGATTGCACACGGTTGTGGATATACTCCGTTGTATGGCTGTGGTCCATAAGCAGGCGGCCGTTATGACGGTAGGTGCGTCTGCCTGCTGCCGCCTTCCGACTGGCGCTTTCTTCTGCCTCCGCCGTTTGCACTTTGTTCATGCGCCGGACTTGGTTGGGGCATCCTGGCGGCTGTTTGCAGCGCGGCGCTTCCGGCCGTTGCCTGGGTTTGCTCCGCCGCCCCCAGTTGCCGTGTGTTTCGCCCAGTCGCGTGGCATGTCCGGGACCTCCGACGTGTGGGGGCCGCGCGCGCGAGGCGGGGTCTCGATGCCTGACTGTTTTTTTTGTTTTCTTGTTTTTTCTTTGGTTGGCTTGTTTGGCTGTCGCTTCTTTCTACCCTTGATTCATGCTTGCTTATGCTTTTGTCCTCATCCGGAGCTCGGCACATTTGTCGAATCGACAATGCGGCTATGTGCACCACGCCCAGTCCAGACTGACCATCCGCCGTTGCTCCGCAACCTGAACCCTAGAGCTTGGGCTTTTTTGTTTTTCTGTTTACACTTCCTTTTCCTCTAAATTGCGCCTACTCTTTTTTCGTTGTGCGGCGGTTGTTTCCGTGCCTGGCCTGTTTCATTCTCTTTTATTTCTGTGTCGTTCAGTCGTCGTTGGGGCCCCTTGTGTACCGCTGCGTGTGTGCGTTGTGGGCCGTGGGCCGGCTGTAAAGCTTGATTATTATTTAAGCGTAGCATTATTGGTTGGGGCCGGCGGGTTGGCTGCCATGACTGGATTTAGCATATCAGAATTGACGTAAGGCGGGTCCCCGTGATATTTGGCCAGGTTCAACGCCGTTCCTTGTTTTCCGCCCGTACTATAAAATCAACTTTCAGACTTTTTTTTGTGTTCCTCAGATATAATTATTAATATCATACAAAATGCAATATTATATCTCCGGATCCTCGCTACTCCACAAGATAAAATACTGATATATATTAATATTATCCTGCGAATTGTGCATTAATAAAAAAAATAGGTGAACAAAAGGCTGACCTCAATAATAACAGTAGTAAAAATTTGCCTAGGGATACGCCTTTAAAGTCTTTGCCACATAAAGTGTACTTATTGTTTTTCTTTTTTTACTCTCCTTTATCACTGTAAGTTTTTTACCTCTCCAGCATTGGCAGATGGGTAGCACCAGCGTCAGGTGACGGCTGACGATAAGAACGTTATTGTTAGTGAGTGTCGGCTTCGGCTGCGGCCGAGAGCTGTTTTGGTCCTCGTCCTGAGAGTGTTCATCTGGGTGGATGACTCTACTAGCTATCATACTCTCCTCAAAAAATATTTCTAGTCATTGTGGATCTATTCGATGGTTGGTAGATTGATTTTTTTTTCCACTTTTTCTCTTGTCAGAATACAGTTTTTAAAAAATTTTCTTCCAATTTTTCATTATATATAAGAAATTCGGGTTTTTTAAAATTTTTTCGGTTAGTGTTTTCATCGCATTCTTTTTGTTTTTTGATTTGAGTTTGTTATTATTTCATCTTTGTTCTCCTTCATTCCATCTCCAATTATTTTTTTTTCTATACTTCTTTCTACATATCATTTTATAGAGAGCATTTTTATTCCTCTCGTTTTTTTCAAACCATATATCATTCCTTATTCTATTTTTCTTAGTCTTTCTAATACCCACTCTCGTGTAAATTACATCCCTCTTTTCTTCTGACATCCAGACGATAGAATATTTATTTAACATTTGTGTCCACCAAATATCGTTACCTTTTTTCCATTTCTATTTTCTCAACTCACTCTACTCATCCATGATATCATACTAGTACTATAGTGGAGTATCTCACATCCTGCCCTCATTTTGAGGCCTGTATTATAATAATCGAGTCATTACTTACAATACTTATTATTCCTATATTCCCCGCCCTCTTTAGTATCACTCCCTCCCTACCTCATATCCCGGTACATCAACCTATCAACTCACTATGTATAATATATATATTCATACTATATATACCTGTTCGCCTTCTACAGCTGTGCCCTCAGCCTTATCGGTCCCTATTCCACCCTTACACTCATACACCGCTTTTTGCCAATCCCCGCCACCTTCTCACTCCATTCCTACGTTTATCCTTACTCTACTGCTGGCTCACTTCACTTTTTACCTATTCTCCTCCCCCGTACCTGTATTTGGTTTCAGACCTACTTCTCCTTGTTTCTCACACTGGCGCTTTCCTCACAACCGTATGCTCATTCATAGCAGAACACGGCACAGGTCACATACATAAGTTAACACACCACACTAGGGAGAGGAGTAGATGTTCCTTTGCGCAAACTTCACGCACCCGACACCAGTATTCTACCCATGGATGATCGGATTCTTTAATACGTTCTCTTTCCCACCGCTCCTTTTCTCTTTCTTTTTTTTTATCTCCTTCTCTTTTCTTTCCTCTTTTCTCTTCTTTTTCTCTTCTTTTTTTTCTGCACCCTCTTTTCATTCCTATCCGCCCTCTGGTCCGCAGACGAAAATCATCTTCCTTAAAGACAACAAGATTCACTTTCCTCACTCCGGGTGCCGTTCGTTCGACCCCACCCACCTCCCTCTCATCCATTTCTCTAGCGGTCCGGTGCACTCACTACTTCTTCTCTCTTTTCTTTGTATTTTTCTTATGTGTCTCCCTCTTGCCGCCCGGGGGCATCGAGGCGGGCGCTGTTCGCTGCACGTATTGTTTTCTCACCTTCATTGTACTCAATCACAGGCCCCGTCCGGAGGGCGATCAGGGTCAGGAGTAACCGTCCCTGTTACTGCGACGGCACTTGTTCCCTCCCATAGACCAATAGAGCGTGGCGGTTTTCTCGCTGTTGATTAGCCCCATCCCCGGAACAGGGGGGATTTGTCATTTAGTCGCTCTATCCTGTCGTTCCGCTTCTGGTGTTAGCGGCAGTCCGAGAGAACCCTTTTTTTCGACCTTTTTTTACTCGTGTTGTCCTGATCCATCTTTGCTGTGCTTTACTACTTCTTACCTTTTTTTACTATGTGGTCAAATTTTAATTTTGGTAAAAATTATAAAAAAGAAAATTTTTTTACTGTTAGTCTCTGTTTTTTAACAATAAAAAAAAAATATTTGGGGTAAATTGAATTATAGTAAGTCTCCCAAATAACGCTTAGTGAATAAATGCCAAATTACGTACCATTAACTAGCAAAGATTGGCAGGCAAATGCTTAAAGCGCCAAACCAGTCCCACTCGCGATACGCATCCGGCTTTCGCTTTCGCCTCTTTTAAAGCGGGTGTGGAAAAACGATCGTTGGGGATCTAA
>JABUQX010103092.1:15000-21798 GCA_015478945.1 Trachelipus rathkii | reverse complement strand
GTGGGCAAAAGAATTTTGCAGTATCGGAAACTAGAAAATGTTTTTGTTGGAGCCGGAGAAGGAGTCGGTGCCGGCTGAAAAAAAATTATTACTATAAAATAAATTTGTTCGAAGCCGGAACCGATCCCGGAAAAGTATTACTTTAAAATGATTTAGCCGGAGTCGGAGTTTAGCCGGAATTGGAGCAGGTAAAAATAAAAATTACCAGCTTTGCAATTCTATTTGTGATATATGATATTTCACGTAGATCGCTCATTTGCTGCAAGTACGTTATAACTCAAAAAAAAAAAAAAATTTCGGAAAGACGTTTCAAGTTTTAAATAAGTAATACAAAGTTTAAAAAATTTATAACTAAAAACTGCTCTCTTGTCTGGAGATTTGATTTAATATTAACAATGGGTTCCATTGGTTAATATATTCTTAAAAAGTGCAATGTGATGTTTTCGTCTCACAAATTTTTCATTTTATTGAATCTTACAAAGAAAACAACTCTTCTGATATAATCACAAGCACAACTATTCTGATATCTAAATAGAGGAACTCTACTGATATTTTCACAAAGAAAACAACTCTTCTGATATCTTCACAAAGAAAACGACTCTTCTGTTATCTTCGCAAAGAAAATGACTTCTGATATCTTCACAAAGAAAACAACTCTTCTGATATCTTCACAAAGAAAACGACTCTTCTGTTATCTTCGCAAAGAAAATGACTTCTGATATCTTCACAAAGAAAGCGACTCTTCTGATATCTTCACAAAGAAACAACTCTTCTGTTATCTTCACGAAGAAAATAACTCTTCTGATATCTTCACAAAAAGCAACTCTTCTGATATCTTCACAAAGAAACAATTCTTCTGATATCTTCACAGAGAAAACAACTCTTCTGATATTTTCACAGAGAAAACAGCTCTTCTGATATCTTCATAAAGGAAACAACTCTTCTGATATCTTCACAAAGAAAACAACTCTTCTGTTATCTTCACACAGAAAATAACTTCTGATATCTTTACAAAGAATGCAACTCTTCTGATATCTTCTCAAAGAAACAACTATTCTGATATCTTCACAAAGAAAATAACTCTTCTGATATCTTCACAAAGAGAACAACTCTTCTGATTTCTTCGCAAAAATACAACTCTTCTGATATCATCACAAAGGAAAACTCTTCTGATATTTTTACAAATTAAACAACTTTTCTGATATCTTCAAAAGGAAAAAAAACTTTTCACAAAAAAACAACTCTTATGATATTTTTACAAAGATCTCCACTCTTTTAATAGTTTCATAAAAACATCTCTTCTGATATCTTTACAAATAAAACAACTCTTCTGATATCTTCACAAAGAAAACAACTCTTCTGATATCTTCGCATTGAAAATTCTTCTTCTAACATCTTCACAAAGAAAATAACTCTTCTGATATCTTCAAAAAGAGAACAACCCCTCTGATAGCTTCACAAAAAACAGCTATTCTGATATATTTACAAAGAAAGCAACTCTTCCGATATCTTCACAAAGAAAAAAACTTCTGATATATTTACAAAGAAAATACCTTTCCTGATTTCTTTATAAAGAAAAACTCTTCTGATATCTTCATAAAAAACAACTCCTCTTTTATCTTCAAAAAGAAGTCCACTTTTCTAATATTTTCATAAACAAAACTACTCTTCTGATATATTCACAAAGAAGCAGCTTTTCTGATATCTTCACAAAGAAAACAACTTTTCTGCAAAAAGTATCTGCAAGAAATAAAACAGCTCTTCTAATGACTTCACTAAGGATTAACATACTTTCTCCTGATATCTTCATAAAGTAAACAACTTTGAGATAGTTCGCAAAGAATAATAAACTTACTGAGTATCTCAAATTGAAAGCAACTCTGTGATATGTTTTTATTTTCAAAGAGAAATCGTTACTCTTCTGATGAATCTTCCACAGAAAACAGCTTCTTTGAATTCTTGACAAGAAAACAACTCATTCTATATCTTCACAAGAAGACCAAACTATTCTGTAATCTTCTCAAAGAAAACCTATATCTTCTTATTTCTAAATCTTCAACCAAAGAAAAAATCCCTCTTATATCTCACAAACAAACAACTCTTCTTGATCTATCTGTACCAAAGTACAATCAAACTGCTTTCTAATATCTTCACTTCGAAATATATCCTTGAGTGAGAGCTTTTAGAATAAGTGTTATATTTTTTATGTCGCTATTTTACTGCATTAATCTTACACGTTTTTACTATCAGTTATTAATTTACTTTGACAGTAGTTTCTTTATTCATACGAAGTTCAGGCCGGCCATTAATTTTTAAGAAAAATTTTGAAATATCATTAATGATTTGTTTCATTGTTAGATGTCTTAGGCTTTCGACAAATGTATCAGCAATATATATATATATATATATGTATAACTTAATATAATATATATATATATATATATATAGATATATATAATATTTATATATATAATATAATTATATATATATATATATATATATATATACAATATATAAATTATTTATATAAGTATATATAATATAATATATATATAATAATATTATAATTAATATAATATATATATATTATATATATATAATAATATATACATATATGCCATAAATATATATATATAATATATATATATATATTAATATATATATATTATTATATAATTATAATAATATATATATATAATCATATATAATATATATATATATATATATATATATATTATATATATTATAATATATAATATATATTATATAATTTATATATACATATATATATATAATATATATATATATAATATATATATATACTATATATATATTATATAATTATATAATATTATATATATTATATTATATATATATATAATCAGAGGTGGGCACTTCCGCTCTTTAGTCCGCTAGTCCACTAGTCCGCTCCGAGTGGACTACCAGAATAGGTGCGAACTAGCGGAGGTGCGGAGTAGTCGTCAGGAAATTAGCCGACTTGCACGTGCGGATCAAAAAGAGTTTCCGCTCTTGTTCCGCACCTTTTTAAAAAAAATGAAAATCATAGTTACTTATTAAAGGAATCTTATGGTATAAAAAAGAAATAAATTTTATTTTAAGTTAATAACTAATTATACTTTAGCTCTAAACTGTTTTTAATAATAAAACTCCAAAATGAATCTCAACCTTCCTCACATTATCATTATTATAGAATAACATTTAAATGATTTAATTAATTAAATGCTATTACCACTCAACTAAAACTTTAATTAATTATATTATATATAATAACGGCAATATCTAAATCAATTCTGTGTAAAACCCAAATATATAATATAATATAATATAATATACTATATATAGTTATATTATAATATATATACTATATATAATACGTTATAAATATAAGTTTATATTTAGATATAATATAAATTTATATATATAGTATATATATATATCTATATAATACTATAACAAATCTATATTTTTAAATCACCTATATTATATTATATTATAGTTATTATATATATATATATATATACATCCATCACCTCTCTCTCTTCTCATCATCATTTATTCCTCTAACATTCCATGTACCATGTACTCATACGATTCATACATACATTTTCGCCGAAAGAGAGAAGGTCGCGTACTGCAATCACCACCTTCTCCGAGGCATGCACTTGCATTCCTTCCAAGAGATAAATGGTAATGGGTAGCCAACCCAACTACCACTGTCCCATTAGTCGCCTTCTACGACACGAAGAACATACGCTGTGGGCAATTTTTTCTTCCCCACACACAGGGATACAAGGTAATGTCTGTAAGGTGTTGTCTGGAAGAGGAGTGTGTATATGAGCGCAAAAGAGAAGGTGAACCATTGGGCACTGGAATGTCATGGGAAATAGTTTTCAGGATATGGAAAAATAAATGCTTTCATTCGAAAATTAATAACTGCGGGGAATCTTCCGTCTAATTTCAATGGTCTGCATTCTTTCGGAACAGTACCAGGCTCGATTTATCTCCTAACTAAGACACACAAGCCGAACCTACCATTACACCTCATCCTCTCAGCTATAAACTCACCAACGTATAATTTGGCAAAGTTTATGGTTTCATATATTAGGCCCTTAACTCAGAATCAATATACGGTTCATGACTCGTTTCACTTTTCAAATCTAATTAATAATTATCGATCTACAATTGTTATATGACCAGTTTTGATATTGAGTCACTTTTTACAAACATACCCGTCAAAGAAACAACAGATATTATAACCAACTCTTTGTATAAAAATAAAAATAATTTGATACTGGATTCTAATATAAATCTGAATTTAAATTCTGCTCAATTTAAAAAACTACTCCAATTAGCAACTGAATACTATATTCTTTTTTAACAACTCGCTTTATCAACAAACAGACGGTATAGGAATGGGTTTCACCTCCTTGAGAACCCTCTTTTCATAATGCCTTTTTAGCATATCACGAAGTGATCTGGAAGGAAACTATCCCTTGGACTTCAAACCTCTTCTCTATTTGAGATATGTAGATGATTGTTTTGTATTGCTTAGAGAACAAGAACATGCAAACTTATTTTTGGAACTTTTAAACAACAAACATCAGAACATTCAATTTGCAAAGGAGGAAGAAATAGATAAAAAGTTAACATTTCTTGATATATCTGTTGAGAGAAAGGAAAGCAAATTTCATACATCAAAATACCGGAAACCAACTTCAACATTATTAGGAACTAATTATTTCAGCTCTATCCCCTTTGTGTATAAACGGGCAGGCATTTGTGGTAGAATAGATAGAGCCTATAAAATCTGCTCTGACTTGTTATTCTATCACAAAGAAATGAGCCTTTTAAGAACATTCTTTACAATATATCTATATTCCCAGATTATTTTCGATTAGACATTGGGCTCTTTCCTGACTAATTTATTCTCTCCAAAAACTCCATCGTACGATGTACCCAAAGAAAAAATCTACTTAAAACTACCATATCTTGGAACTCGTTCTATAGATTTGGTCAAGTCACTTAAAGAAACCTTAACACCATCCTTTCCTCCATGTGATTTTGGATTTGTTTGTGTCAATTCCCATAGTATAGTCTCGTACATTAGCTCCAAAGAGATACCCCCTGCTTTGCTTAAATCATGCGTCGTATATTAATATTTGTGTGTAGACTGCAACTCCTGCTACGCAGGTGAAGCTATCCTACAATTGATGATCAGGATATCGAAGGACAGAGGACAGGTCTCTTTTCGTACAAGCCCACCCTTATCCAATCCCGAATTTCTGCCATAAGAGAACATGCCATATCACAAGACCACCCAATTTTCACAAAAAAACTTCTCAATACTCAAATCTTTTCGATCCGAAGCAGATGGTAGAATCCTGGAGTCTCTATTTATTAAAACTGTCAATCCATCTCTTAATAATTATAACAGCTCAATAAAGTTGTTTATTCCGTGATGTTGCTGAAGCAGCTTTCCAAACTATTATTATTATCATTGTTATTATTATAATTAATATTATTATTATGGTTATTATATTCGTCTTTCTTTATCATTTATGTTTATCATTTATTATTAGTATTATTATTTTAAATACCATTGCCTTTATAATAACTTATTGCTATTATTTTAAATTTTTATTTTCATTACTTTTATTTTTCATTTTTTATTTATTTATTAATATTTATTTTTTTTTTATTATTATTTTTTTTTTTTTTTTTATTTATTATTTATTATTATATTATTATTATTATTATTATTATTATTATTATTATTATTATTATTATTATTATTATTATTATTATTATTATTATTATTATTATTATTATTATTATATTTTCGAATATCTTTTCTTCTATATTATACAAATTCTGAATTAACTTTGTATTACAATCAATGAATAAATATAATTTTATTTCAATTATGTGAAATACGTTTATTGTTCAAACTATACCGGTAATTTTGTTATATTACTTATTTTTATTTTTTTTATTATTGATTTATGTATTATTATTAGATTAGTGATTATTATTATTATTATTACTATATTATATTGATTATTATTATCGGAATAGTTAATGGAGTAGTGTAGTAGTATTTGCTGTATATTATTATTATTATATTAATAATTATTTATTATTATATTTATTCATCTATTAATTATTATTATTATTAATCATTATTTATTGAATTATTAATTATTATTATTATAGTGGTTATATTATTATTATTATATTATTATTATATTATTATTATTATTATTTATTATTATATCATTTATTATTCATTGTTATCATTAATATTGTTCGATATATTATTATTCTATTCATTATTTATTATTATTATTATTATTATTATTATTTATATATTATTATTATTATTATTATATATTATTATATTATTATTATTATTATTATTATTTATTATTATATCATTAATTTATTATTTAATTATTTTAGTCAATTGATATTATTATTATTAATTATATCTATTTCGATATATTATTGAGGTATAATATTATTATTATATATTATTATTATTTATTATTATTATGATTATATTATTATTATTATTAGGATAATATGAAGCTGATATTTATTATTATTATTAGTATTATTATTATTATGTATTATTATTATTATTATTATTATGTATTATTTATTATAAATATACTATTATATTATTATTATTATTATTATTTATTAATCTAAATTATTATTAATCATTACGAAATAGTGAACGTTGATATTATCATCATCTATTACTCATTATTAATA
>JABUQX010103092.1:7500-10000 GCA_015478945.1 Trachelipus rathkii | reverse complement strand
TCATTTCGACCCTAGAACATCTATTTTTGTATCATAGATGCTACCTGTGAAAAAAAATTTTTTGATCCGAAGCTCCCGTTCCGTGTGGGCGTTAAGTAACTTATATTATATATAATTATATATTTATATATATAATATATATATATAGAATATATATATATATATATATATATATATATTATATATATATATATATTATATTATATATATATATATATAGATATATCATATATATATAATAGATATATATATTATATATATATATATAGTGATATTTTGTATAAAACCACAACTATCATCGATCCATATCTCAAAAACCACAATAGCTACAGCGAAAAGGAATACATTTTTGGAATCCTTGTAAAATTTTAGTTAGGAAAATGTAAATAATAATAATAATAATTAATAATAATAATAATAATAATAATAATAATAATAATAATAATAAATAAATAAAATAAATATTGGCTATTTTTTTTTAGGAGCAGGGGACATAATATATATATAGATTATTTGTAAAGGTATTACACGGCAATGTAGGGGGCTCGAGCCGACGGGGAACACAGGGGGTGACGTTTTCCATACCCCGTAGGGGAGGGGCGGAGGAACCCCCGCGACACCCAAATACCAAAGAGCGGGGGTTCCGGAGACCCTCCCCGGAGGGGGGGAATTAGTCCTACCCCGTAGTTCCCCGGAAGGCCGAGAGACCCCGACTCCTGCCATCGGTGCGGTATACCCTTGGGGAATTCTTTAGTAAAAAAAAAAGAAGCAAAATTTAATAGAAAGTCTATTTATTTTAACGAGTAACCAATAAAAGGTCTCTAAATAGGCTCTCTATTCATATTACTATAATTATTAACAATAATTTTTTTTTTTTTTATTTTTTTTTTTTTTTACATTTTCCTATCTAAAATTTTACCAGGATTCCAAAAATGTATTCCTTTTCGCTGTAGCTATTGTAGTTTTTGAGATATATTTATTTATTATTTTTTTTTTTTTTTTTTTTTTTTTACATTTTCCGCACTAAAATTGGACCAGCATTCCAGCAATGTATTCCTTTTCCATGTAGCTATTGTACTTTTTGAGATATGAGTTGTGGCTTTAAACCAAATTTCACCTAATTATGCTTTACAAACTTTAGTTACATAAGTCAAATTTAAAAGGAAATAAATTGTCATAGCCTAATTTTTGTTCGCTTAGTGTGAAGTGAAAAAAAAAATATATATCAATTCTTTTTACTTTTTTTTCATTATATTTTTAAATTTTTTTTTTTCAAAATGATACGTATATTTTCCAAAATGATTAGTATCGTTTTCGTAGTGCGACACACGTTCTAGACATTTACCATATATATATATATATATATATATATATATATATATATAATATATATATATATATATATATATATATATATATATATATATTAGAAAAATAAAAAAAAAAAATTTAATTAAAATCTAAAATATAAATTTTAATATAAATAGAAAACTATATTATATAATATATATTATATATATATATATATATGTGTGTTGTTGTGTGTGTGTGTGTGTGTGTGTGTGTGGTGTGTGTGTGTTGTGAGTGTGTGGTGTGTGGTGTGTGGTGTGTGTGTGGTGTGCGTGTATGTGTGAGTGTGTGTGTGTGTGGTGTTGTGAGCCTACTTACGTTATCTGGACAGTCATAGCGATTACAACACCTGCGTGGACCGGGAAGCAGGTGATTTTGTCGGGACATTTTCACTGTCCCGATAAATCAATTTGTCTTTTTTCTTGAATATCTTAATGTTTTGTATTATATTCCTTCGAAAAAAAGGTATGTCCTGATTTATGATATTAAGGCGGTTTTCACACTTTTTTTGTGTGAAAAATTTATTTTTACACTTTCCATTTTATTTTTCGTTGGCTTCTTCCTGGCTCTGGGGAACGAGTAGGTATCGATAATATCTTTTTCTGCAATAAAATCGATATTGTAACCATCGATTACTGTTTCCTATTTTTTTTCTATAATAAAATCGATATTGTAACCATCGATTACTGTTTACATTAGCAATTGAATCGATATTTTCAAGTTGAAGATAATGCGATTAATGATCGATATATTCTTTGTTTACATTTTGATGAGTGAGGAGCTATTGTAGTTTTTTCGATAATTATTAGAGTTTTGATAATGTAATTATTAAAATAATACTAAGAATATCTTTAAAATATAATAATTTACAATAAATTAAATTTTTTTGTAAAATAATTTATAGTTGTTTACTTACATCAATTCGTGTAAAAGCCTAAGATTGCATATTCTTGAAGTTATCATATGTGCATTATTTCCTATAGCCTATATTCATTTCCTTACATTTTACTTTTCTGTTTTATTAATTTTAACATTTAAATTCAAAGTTATAAACAAAAAATATTTGTTAAGTGGTGCCGATGTTAAGGCTATACCATGCCAATGTTTAAATAAAATAGTCAAAACGAGAAGAGAGAGAGAGAGTCTGGGA
>JABUQX010103092.1:0-2500 GCA_015478945.1 Trachelipus rathkii | reverse complement strand
CTTCAAGATCTTTCTTTGAAAATTGGTATTGAATTCTATTAGTTCCTGCATTTAGTGAAGGTGTATCTAATATTTTTATAATATCTTTTGCTTCAACATTACAAATATCAGAAATTAGGGGATAAGAGTAAAATTCACTAATTCCACTGGGATGTAAAAAGTTAATTTTAAAATCATCAAATTCGATATCATAGCTTTCAACAATCCCTATCCATTTTTTGTTATTATTTTGACAAATCACATATTGTCCACAATTTGGTTTTTCAAAAATGTTTATGCTCTCATTTTAGAAACTCTTTAGGATTTTCTTTTCTTCACCCTGTTCTGTATTTGAGGTTTCAAAAACTTTCATTTTTCCATTGTCCAAAGGTAAAATCTTGTGAATCTTCTGTGTTTCTACTATAAGAACTGGATTTTGGAATCTAAAAGCTAAAAACTTTTCATTCTTCTCAATTTCGGTCTTACTTGTGTAAAAAAATTTCACTTCTTGAAAATTTCCTTTACAAAATTCAAGCATCTTTAGAGGGGTTATTATTTGCTCATGAAATGGACGTTGAAGGATAGCTTTTGCAACTGTTCTTTTTACAACACCTCCAATACAATCACAAGGACTTTTACCATGTGAAGTGACAAAGAAATGCCATTCACAGTCAACATTAAAATCATTCTTATGAAAGTAAATATTCAAAAAGTTAAACCTGTTTTTGTACTGTCCAGCACAACCACACTAAAATAATTGATTCTTTCTAAATTTGGAAGTAAAGATTTTATGTGCGGAATTAGAGTGCATAAAAATGTATAAACCATAGTTGTGCTGTGCTTAGTATCAGGAGATAAGAAGCAAAAGCTTTTAGAAATTACTTCTTGTTCATTCTTATTATACATCACGAAAGGGTGAACAGTACATTGAGAATTTTCCCAGTGAAACCCTTGAATTTCATCTTGCATTGTAAATAAAAAGTTTTCAGCAAAATCTAAAAGTAAAATAACTTCATTATGTGCAATATTAACTTTTAATTCTTTAAAAAAATGATTGTATTTTGGCTATGTAGTGGTGCCTGGTTAAGTTAACAATTTTTTTAGTTGAATAAATATATTTATCTGATGATTCACATTCTTCTTTCAGAGAACACCTGTCCACTGTAACCCATTGTTTGTAAATTATCTTTCCATTTCTTGAAGCGATTCAATGCTTGAAAGAAATTCTCTAACACCAGTTTCTCTTAGACATAAATTGCATAAATGGAGCATGCACTTTCTGTTTGTTAAGTTACTCACACTTTTTTCCCTTATAATTTTATAGTTGTAGTCACACAAACCAAGGACAAATACTTGAAACTTTGCATTTTGATGGTAGGTACATACACAAACTGTATATATATGTACCAGGTGCACCAGCCAGTACATAAAATTTTGGTCTTAATCTTGCAGAAGTTGAGAATCCAATAACTGGACTAGAAGTATCATTTTTGTAAAGAGTGTATGCCTCTTTTATGTTCATCAAAACTAGTCTTTTTTGAATTGGTTCTTTCTTTCCACTATCAATATTTCTTATACTAAGACAAGCTTTTTTACCAGGGCACATTCTGCTAATTTCATCTTGTTGGAAGAAATTTTGCACATAGTTTTTTACATCCCTTGTAATAACTTTACCTTGAGACATGGGGTATTTCAGGTATTATTCCAAATTTCTTTTTCATTTCTCTGCTTTTTTTACCATGTAGTCAGTAGCTACAAAGAGATTCATAGTTTTTCTATGACTGTATGGGGATATGATTAAAATTTTGATTTTTATTTCATATGAATCAGTTTTATTGAAAGCATTATTATTCCATTCATTAGTTTATCAATCTGTAAAAGTATATATAGTCAATGATTGAGTACCCAATAAATTTTTTTTTTATAAAATATATAAAATGAATTAAGAAATTTATTGCAATACATTGTACAACAGGACTGAAAATTAATATGATGACAAGTCTTCCTTTTTAAAATTCAGGTCGATTTAGATTATTTTATCTTCTATTTTTCATAATATTATGTTGATAAAATTTTTTTCAATTAAATTGTAACTTGCAAGATAGAACATACATTGAAATTTACTTTAGTTCTGGAAATGTAAGATATCAGAGCTATATATAACAAACTTTAGATATTTAAGCAGGTTATAAATATGTTAAAATAATATCACATTTAGATCACACTATCATTTGTAGTAATTAATGTTAAAAACATAATTATTTATTAACTTACCTGTTAAATTCTGAATCAGATTCCATTTCCTTTGATGGACTTGGTATTTCCTCTTCTAGGTCATTTTCTAATTTTCTTTTCATAGTTTTTGTTACTTTTTCAATAGTTTGCAATCCTATTTTCACTTTTGTGTTGAATGCAATCCACCTAAAAATATAGATATTATTTGGCTATTTTTTTTTTAATATTTAAAGTTTGTTATGCATTATTAAGAGTCATGCATATATTAATTACCATGTTTCGTTTT
>JABUQX010103091.1:0-12197 GCA_015478945.1 Trachelipus rathkii | reverse complement strand
GGAGTCGCAGTCGGAGTCGGAGTCGGCAATTTTGAAGAGGTGGCGATAAGCTCGACTGAGTTAACGGAAGTCGGTAGATTATTCCAAACGTAGAGAGGTCGGTATGTCGGAGTCGTGGATAGTCGGAGTACAACTTTCAAGATAGTTAGAGTTGGAATCAGAAAATTTTGAGCTGACAAGTTATGAATTGGGACTCTGTGAGTGACTTCAATCGCTTCAAACAAGATTCACCACTATAGGCGACTTTCCACATCACAAAATTGCAATTGCAAACTTTCGAAGTTTTGTGTTTAAACCTGCACCTTATGTCAATTTGGATTATATTCTATGATATCTTAAACCTTCAACCTGTCTGATATATACCATCTATATTTAAGATGATGAAGAAATAAAAAACTTTAAGAAATTAAGAAAAGAAAAATTTCTCTCATTGACAATAGTATTCTATACTAGCTGCTGTTTATATTGATCCTATCTACAGCGTAAGCTTAAATGAAGATCAACAAAAACAAACGCCTAAATCTGCACCTTTGCAACGTGACCATTTGTATTAAAAGATTGCAAGAAGTTCAAGAAGAAAAGAATACATATGGAACCATATTGCTAAGTGATGAAACTACAAAACCTATCCCCATTACTACCACTTCTCAAGTCATTTTCCAGGAAAGCTCAGGAGATGATAATGAAAAGCTTCTAGACACTTTGGAAGAGGTTTAGGTCGAAGACTCGACTGTGGCTCAAGAAAAAGGGTCAAGGTTTTTCACTCATCCTTGTACCACAATATTCCATTAACTTTTAAAAAATTCTTCTGCGCCATCTGAAAGAAGTTGAAAAAGACTTGATATAACTTACGGAAGCTTAAATATGAAGTGAGGCCATCGATTCAAGTATCCAGACATGTGTACAAGAAAGCCTGCAATTGCTGCTACCTGATCTACATCCAACAAGCAAGTTAGCGTTAAACGGCTTTTTCTGCTCTTAAGCATTATAAAATCAGACCTAGAGGAAAAAATGAAGGAGCACCTGGCAGCTATGCTATTCTATTTTTGACAGAACAAGTCATCATTGAGTAGATGGCATTCAGAGTTTAAGTTCATGCTAAGCCTCATGTTAGCAGTTTACTATATATAATATATATCACTATATAACTACTATATTATATAGTATATTATAATACTATATATATAATGTATATATATATACAGTACTATATATATATTATATAGTATAAATCAGTATATATATACTTATATAGTATTATTATAGTATAATTATATACTATTATGATATATATATATATATATATATATACATACCTATATACATACGTATATATAATTATATATATATATATTATATATATACTATTTAAACTATAGTTAATATATATATATTATTACGTTTGAGACGTAATCAAAGCTGAAGAAGGTTGTAAAACCACTCGTTTTCGGTTGTCAAAATCTATATTGAAATAATAAACATAATTAAAACATATTGTAAACAAATTAACATATTACTCCACTCGATAATAATAATAATTAATAATAATAATAATAATAATAATAATAATAATAAAAATAAATAATAATAAATGAGATTACAATATGAGATATAAAAGTTACGCATGAAATAATGCGTTCTCTATTTAATATTAAGATCTCCTATTTATAGGGTATAGACTATTATATATTAATTAATAATTTTTGCGCATAGGTTCGCTATATAAGTGAATAAAATATTAAAAAGTTATTTAAATCTAAATAAATGTAATGCACAATAAAGGTTATTTTTCACTGAGTATCACAACAAAGAATTATTCACTAGTACGGCATGAAATATGAGACACAAGAATTAGGCCTTAGAAAATAACACGAATGCTCACCTTGTATCATTCGAGGGCAAAGGTTACACTGAAGATTGTTGGAGCACTAAACATGTGTAAAATAGTCACTGATGCTCACAAAACAAATGTCAATATGATTTGGCGAATTATCTATGATGATTACACGTAATTTGGACGTTTTAGAGGAGAGGTTCCAAAATGCTTCTTCGAGGCGAAAATGGCGGGCTCGCTAACCAATAGCAAACAAGATTTGGGTCACGTGAGAGGGAGGACGGCAATAATGAAAAAGAAGAAAGCGGAAGGTAATATGGCTCCCCTCTGAACAGCGGAGCGTCGTGAAGATTCAAGGGGAAAATCGGACAACAGGGCGTAGAGTTCGTCCATAACGCGATGTGGAACGAGGTAGACAAGACGGTAAGGTTGGAGTCGGAATAGGTTCCGGATTCGGAGGAGGAATCTGTATTGGAGCAGGAGGCAGAGGTGTCTGCATCGGAACAGGAGGCGGAGATGTCGTAGCGCGGGGCGCTGAAGTAGCTGGCGAAGGAGTGACAATAGCTGAGGAAGTTGGTCGGAGCCGATGGCGGAGCGAGGAATGCTGCGGAAGCATGTGCGGTAGAGGCTGTTGAAGCGTTTGAGAGGCTGCTGAGGAGCGTTGTGAGGGGCTGCTGAGGAGCGTTGTGAGGGGCTGCTGAGGAGCGTGAGCTGTGCGTTGAGCGACAACCGAGAAGCTGGAAAGCGGAGCCGTAAGCTGCTGCGTTGAGGCACAGCTCTCGACGAGCTGGAGCGTGAGCTGTGCGTTGAGCGACAGCCGGAGCTGGAGCGTAAGCTGTGCGTTGAGCGACAGCCGGAGCTGGAGCGTAAGCTGTGCGTTGAGCGACAGCCGGAGCTGGAGCGTAAGCTGTGCGTTGAGCGACAGCCGGAGCTGGAGATGAGGCCGGAGGCGTGGATTTATCGTATACACATAATGTTGTTAGGCGGAATTGAAGGTGCAGTTGAGACGCAGGTTTGTCCATTTAAATCGATTTTTTTATATATATTGCTTGTTGACGTTAGGTGTTTCCCTGTCTGGAGCAGGTGATTGCGATATTACATTGATGTTTTCAGTGTTTGCAGGATCGGGAGGCGACATAATTATAATTATTAATAATGTAAAATTGTAAAAAAAAAATAAAAATATTTTTGAAGAAATATGCGAAATAAATGAGCTAAAAAATTCAACTTACATACACTAAATATAAGGAATATAGTGGTCAGAGACCAAAAACGAATAATTTTTTTGACAAGTAGGTATATAAATGGTAACAATAATATATAGTAGGCCGCTTTTACGGGCCAAAATGGTTTAAAAAATAGTAATTTAAAATTGAAAATGCAGGAATTCGACCTGTTAAAATTTTTAAATTGTTTCGTAAAATAGATTAATGTTTTTAATATTATGAAAATAATCTTCTGCTTCAGGATGTGGATCCGTGTGTGTCCTTGTGGTTGTAGAAATGCCGGGATAGACGACGGCAAAACTCCACGGGGTCACCACTATTACGTTTGAGACGTAACTAAAGTTGTAGAAGGATGTGATATCAAAAGGCGTTTTCGGGTGTCAAAATCTATATTGAAACAATAAACATAATTAACATATTGTAAACAATTAACAATAATAATAATAATAATAATAATAATAATAATAATAATAATGAGATTACAGTATGAAATATAAAAGTTATGCATAAAATAGTGCGTTCTCTATTAATGATTAAGATCTCTATTTAGGGTAGACAATTATATTTAATAAATAAAAATTTTGCGCATAGCTTCGCTGTATACGTGAATAAAATAATAAAAAGTTATTTAAATCTAAATAAATGTAAATCACAATAAAGGTAAATTTTCACTAAATGTTTTTCACTAAGTAACACAACAAAGAATTATTTATGATTACGGAGTGGCACAAAAATTAGGCCTTAGAAATAAGGCGAAATAACTCACCTTGTACCATTCGAGGCAAAAGGTAACACAGAGGATTCTGAGAGCACTAAACTTGTGTAAAATAGTCACTGATGCTCATCAAACAAATGTGAATATGATTTGGCAAATTGTTTATAATGAAAACACGTAATTTGGACGTTTTCGTGGAGAAGTTCCAAAATGCTTGTACGAGACGAAGATGGCGAATTCGTTGTCCAATAGGAAACAAGATTTTAGGTCACGTGAGAGGTAGGACGACAATAATGCTAAGGAAGAAAGAAAAGGTAATATAGCTCCCCTTCGAACAGAGGAGCGTCGTGAGATCAAGGTGAAAATCGGACTACAGGGCGTAGAGTTCGTCCATAACGCGATGTGGAACGAGGAAGACAAGACGGTAAGGTTGGAGTTGGAATAGAGTCCGGATTCGGAGGAGGAATCGGTGTTGGAACAGGAGACAGAGGTGTCTGCATCGGAACAGGAGGCGGAGATGTCGTAGCGCGGGGCGCTGAAGTAGCTGGCGAAGGAGTGACAACAGTTGAAGGAGTTGGCAAAGGGTCAGGTTCGGTTGGAGAACAAGTTGATGTAAAAGGCAGAATGGGCATAAAGTCGATATTATCTTGCGAAGTAGAGGTAGATGGGGCGGGTGCAGAAGGTGGAGAAAGAGTGGTGGAAGAAGCGGGATCATGGTCGAAATAAGCCGGTTTGATCCTATCCACTGATATGTTTTCGCTTTTGCTCCCCTTCTGTAAGGTAAAGAACTTTCGATAGCGTTTTAATACGAGGAAAGGTCCGTCATAGCGGGCTTGTAACGGACTACGGTGTGAGTCATGCCGAATTAATACGTGAGAGCATGTCTCTAAATCCGCAGGCATGTAGGTAGGACGGGGAGGGTGACGTGGCAAAGATGGCTTCCATGCCTCGGTACATTGACGAAGGCGTGACAGGAAGGTGTGCTGGTTCGTAGCTGTTGGAGAGGGAAGTATAAACTCACCAGGTATTCGGATGGTGGAGCCATAGACGAGCTCAGCAGAGGAGCATTTAAGGTCTTCTTTGTACGAAGTTCTGATACCGAGTAGAACAAGAGGGAGAGTTTCGGACCAATTTTCCGGTGTTCCATGGGCCATGAGAGAAGCTTTTAGCTGCCGGTGATAACGTTCCACCATACCTTGAGCTTGCGGGTGATAGCTGCAAGAGCGAAGACGCTTGGAGCCGATTAGAGTCATAAGGTCCTTCCAGAGGTGAGACTCAAACTGCCTACCCTGGTCAGTGGACACGGTCGAAGGTGTGCCAAACCTGGCTATCCAGTTGTACAAAAATGCCTGAGCAATTGTCTCGCTAGAAGTATCTCGCAATGGAATGGCTTCTGCCCATCGAGTGTATCTGTCTATGCACGTTAAAATGTGTGTGAAACCATTTGAAGGTGGTAAAGGGCCGACTAAATCAACGTGTACCTGGTCAAAACGTTCACCAGGGGGAAGAAATTGCTGAAGAGGTGCGACAGTGTGCCTGTGCACTTTGGATTTTTGACAGTTGAGACACTGCGTTGTCCACTGTTTAACATCCTTTAGTAAGGACGGCCAGACGAAATGCTTACCTATTTTAACTTGACTACCTTTTACCCCTGGGTGCGACACGTCGTGAATGGTGTGAAACACCTTTCTGCGCATGGGGGTTGGTACTACTGGACGAGGATGTGCGGAAGAGACGTCGCATAACAAAGGTGGAAAACCAAAAATTTCTACAGTTTGAATGTCGTAAGAAGAGGCAGGAGGGAAAATAATCTCTTCGAGTTGCTGCAAGCGAGCCATTTCGACGAAATCAATGTCTGGTAAAGGAGATATAGCGTTAATTCGGGATAGAGCATCGGCAGGAATGTTGTCTTTTCCTTTTATATGGCGGATATCAGTTGTGAATTGGGCAATGAATTCAAGGTGGCGGGCTTCACGAGGGGACTGTTTCACTCTGGAAGCTGTAATGGCATGCGTGATGGGTAAATGATCAGTTACAACATGGAATTCCCGACCCTCTATGAAGTAACGGAAGTGCTTAATAGCTAAATAAATTGCGAGAAGTTCCCTTCCAAATGCGCTGTACCGTGTTTCAGGCGGCTGGAACTTTTTAGAAAAGAAAGCTAATGGACGCCATTCGTTATCAATAAATTGTTGTAGCACAGCTCCAGCTGCGAAGTCTGAAGCGTCGGTGTTGATTCTAGTCGGGGCTGTGTCGGATGGAAATATAAGTAACACGGAAGAGGCAAGGGCTTCCTTGATGGCGGTGAAGGCATTAGTTGCTTCGTCGTTCCAATCTACAGTGACAGAAACAGCAGAACCTTTACGTGGATGTTTAAGAAGTGCGTGGAGAGGGAGAAGAATTTTAGCAGCGGACGGTATAAAACGATGGTAAAAATTTACCATCCCTAAAAAACGACGAAGTTGACGCTGTTTTACGGGCTTCGGAAAGTCACGAATGGCTGCCACACGATCCTCAAGAGGACGTATACCTTCGGCAGAGATTGTATGTCCGAGAAAAGTTAGGGATGAAACTCCGAATTCACATTTGGAAGAGTTAACACATAGACCAAACTCACTTAGTCTGGAAAAAACTTGCCTGAGATGTGAAGTATGTTCTTCCGGAGAAGTACTGGCAATCAATAAGTCGTCTATATAGGCGAAAACGAAAGGTAAACCACGTAGTACTGAGTCTAGAAGACGTTGGAATGATTGACTAGCATTTCGTAAACCGAATGGCGTTCGAAGAAATTCGTAAAGGCCGAAAGGAGTGATAATGGCAGTCTTATGAATGTCGTCCGGATTGACGGGAATTTGAAAAAATGCGGAAATTAAGTCAATTTTTGAGAAGATGGTACAACCAGAGAGGTGGGATGTGAAATCCTGTAGATGAGGTACATTATAACGATCTGGGCGGGTGATTGCATTTAGGCAGCGATAGTCACCGGTCGGACGGTAATCTCCATTTGGTTTGAGTACCATATGCAAGGGAGAAGCGTAATATTTTGAAGGTCGGATGATGCCCTTCTCTAAGAGAGATTCGAATTCTAGCTTCGCAGCTTTGAGTTTATCTGGTGCAAGACGTCTAGCATGAGAGAATGGAGGTCTGCCGGAAGTTTCAATGTGATGGAACAAACATTATGTTTCACAGGAAGGGAAACTTGGAGGACTGGAGAGAGAAAGCTCTTGGAAAATCGGTTAATTAATGTAACGTTTCAAAAACATTATTAGAGGAGAAAGATGTATGCCACGATGGATGCCAGGACGCACGAATACAAGCGGATGAGAAATGTGTTCTCAAAATCAATGATGCGGTTGTGATTCATGTCAACAAGAAGGTTGAAGTGGGACAGGAAGTCTGCACCTAATATTGGTAATGTGACGTCGGCTATCGTGAAGTCCCATACAAAATCACGACGGAACGAGAGCGTTAAATGGAGTCGTTTGGTACCGTAAGTATTAATGGTTGTGCCATTGGCAGCGCGTAAGGAGCCTGATGCTTCTGGAGCATTGAGTTTTCCCGAGGATGGAACGTGGTACAGCGGAGAAAATAGAGGCTTCCCACTATCACGAGATAAAAGATAGTTTGGGTGAGGTATTCGTATGGACACAAAGAGTAAGTTGGACGCTTTTGGAAAACCACCCCGAGCGTATTTTTACGGAGTGGCGTTTGAGTTTAAATTCTATTACGTTTGAGACGTAACTAAAGTTGTAGAAGGATGTGATATCAAAAGGCGTTTTCGGGTGTCAAAATCTATATTGAAACAATAAACATAATTAACATATTGTAAACAATTAACAAAATAATAATTAATAAAATAATAATCATAATTAATAATATGAGATTACAGTATGAAATATAAAAGTTATGCATAAAATAGTGCATTTTTTGAAAATGGAATTTTTTTAATAAAATAGTGCGTTCTCTATTAATGATTAAGATCTCTATTTAGGGTAGACAATTATATTTAATAAATAAAAATTTTGCGCATAGCTTCGCTGTATACGTGAATAAAATATTAAAAAGTTATTTAAATCTAAATAAATGTAAATCACAATAAAGGTAAATTTTCACTAAATGTTTTTCACTAAGTAACACAACAAAGAATTATTTATGATTACGGAGTGGCACAAAAATTAGGCCTTAGAAATAAGGCGAAATAACTCACCTTGTACCATTCGAGGCAAAAGGTAACACAGAGGATTCTGAGAGCACTAAACTTGTGTAAAATAGTCACTGATGCTCATCAAACAAATGTGAATATGATTTGGCAAATTGTTTATAATGAAAACACGTAATTTGTACGTTTTCGTGGAGAAGTTCCAAAATGCTTGTACGAGACGAAGATGGCGAATTCGTTGTCCAATAGGAAACAAGATTTTAGGTCACGTGAGAGGTAGGACGACAATAATGCTAAGGAAGAAAGAAATGGTAATAATATATATATACAGGAAAAGATGGAGCTCAAACTACCCCCCATATACTAGCTCCGGAAATGTCTAAAAAAAAAGTGTTATTAAAAGAGGTGTTTTGTTTGATGCACAACTTCAACAAAAAAGTAAAGTCTGAAACTGAGACAAGTAAGGAGAGTGAACTCAAGTTTTCGGAAACAAACTGCAACACATGATCAGTGGGGACATTGGTGAAGAGATTAATGACGTCAAAGCTAATGATGGTGTGATGAGGGGGCAAGATTCTTCCCACTTTGGATATGAAATAAGTATTATTGTTAAAACATGCTGACTCAATATTCATCAAAATTTGTTTAAACTCCTTATCCCAGTCAATTATAACAAGCATGTCTCGAAATTTGGTAAAATCATCATTTCGGAAATCTAAGGTCTATTCCTTATTAACTTACAATTTGAGCCCAGATATCACATTCATGTTAAATCTAATATTATTATGGTCACAAATTCCTAACTTCTCAACTAACCTCATCCACTGTACTTTCATCGTAGTTAATATAAGTCTAACAGTGGTGTGTGTGTTGTAGGCTCATGGACCACCTGGTACTGACATTGTATTTAGATTTATTTAAATGTTAATATCTGATCCCCTAAAATAAATTGAGATCAATATCATTGCGTATAATAACTATGACTGTAGTTTGTGTTTGTTAAACTCTATGACTATTGTTTGTGTTTTTCTGTTAAACTCAGGAATGTGGAATCTAAATAGGAATCCGATTCCGGAATCGCGGAATTAGCAAATTTGCTGGACCGAAATCGGGATTGAAATTCTGTTGAAATCGAAAAAATTTTTATTTTTTTTATTTGATTTTATTTTAGATTTAATTTTTAGATAAATTTTTTATTTTATTTTAGATTTAATTTTAATAATTCCTCAAATTATTAATTTTTGTGGTAGGAAACGTTTTCGTTTTAAGGTCACCCTCCTAAAGACCATTTTCTATGTCTCGAATAACTTAAAAGAAAATAATTTTAAAGGCTAAATATTTTAAAAGAATTTACAAAGCTAATAATGGAAATCACTGCAGTCTTTTTCATGTTCTGGGGTGGGGGAGGGGGACGTAATTTCAACTTTTTTTTTGCCGAAATTCTTGAAATGAACCAATAAAAAATAATCAAATATTTTTGTTAAACTTTCATCGAAATTTTTTTATTTCTTTCGTATATTCAAATGTTAATTCATACAATATTATTTCAAATATTTGAGAATTTGAAACCGTGTCTACACAAAATCATCGACTCGATTTGAATCAAATTTCGTCAATATGTTTTCCAATCGATGTATAATAAACACACTGACCAAATTTCAAACAATGCGTGTATCTCAATACTCATTTAGTTTGATCAAACAATAAATAAGAGCAGTATGAATGATGTTTAGGAGTATTATTGCTCAGATTGGATAAAAACAAATCTAGAACCGAAAATTCGTTTCGCTCACAACCACGAAGTTCTCGTCAGGGAGTTTATAATCTTGCAAGTTGAAACAACTTTAAACTTTGATTTAAAGTTAAACAAGTCTAAGTTAATCTTTGACTTTCAATTTTATTTAATGTCAAACTTTTATTAACACTTTTGTTAAGTATTTGTTAGTAATTAACAAGTAAACTTGAAGTATTTATGAAGTTACAATAATTAGTTTGTGAATTGAAGGGATTAAATTAAAATTCAAATGAGTCACCAGTATCTTCATTTATGTATTTATTTTTATTATATTTTAAAAATATTCACTTTAATTACATTTAAATTTTATTTATTTTGGTGAAATAAATTTAATTTTAATAATAAAAGTTATGAAAGTTAGAGTTGCAACCAATTAGAACAAACATTTGTCCATTCCTCGTCTAATTCTTTAATTTCAAAGCTATTTTTTACGATGTTTTTGAAGGACTCTTCCATTTTTTATTCAGAACGATGAAAGCACAAATATTCAGTCCAAAGTCATTCCAATATCTGCTGAGAAATTACTTACAACCTTTATCCGTCTCTCAGCATCCTTAGGCTACGATTACAGTGGATGAGTATTGACGAATTTCATTTTATTTTATATTAACTTATCTCTTGCGAAGTTTCAAATTTTTAAAGGAGAAAACCTTTGACAGACATCGACGGATCTCGTCTCAACAGATGTCATTCAAACTAGTGATTTTCCTTCCCAAATTTATATAGTAATGAAAATTTTATACTTTCAGATTCCATTGAGAACGTAATAAAACATTCGAAACCGAATTGAAAAAAATCGACAGAACGCAAGGTTTCGTTCAAACACGTATCCACTACAATTGTAGCCTTAATACATATTTTCTACTATTATATATTAATATTTATTTTCCTTTTATTAATCACCAACTCCAGGAACTTCCGAGTTTCCTCTTCTACTTTAAAGATGTTCCATGTGAATAAGGAACACGTATTCTGGTAATCAATATATGTCATACACAAATTGTTCCTTTTTGGACTTACTTTTATTATTTTATTCTACATATTTACATGCTTATTAAGCATGTGTCTTTTTAAGTTTCCTTTGCGATTACACTCATAGCCACACTCAGAACATTTAAATAATTTTATATTTTGATGCGTAAGCATGTGTCTTTTTAAGCTTCCTTTCTGATTACACTCATAGCCACACTCAGAACATTTAAATAATTTTATATTTTCATGTTTAAGCATGTGTAATCTTAAGCTTCCTTTCTGATTACACTCATAGTCACACTCAGAACATTTAAATAATTTTATTTTTTGATGCGTAAGCATGTGCGTTTTGAAGTGTCCTTTCTGATTACACTCATGGCCACACTCAGAACATTTAAATAATTTTATTTTTTGATGCGTAAGCATGTGTCTGTTTAAGCTTCCTTTCTGATTACACTCATAGCCACACTCAGAACATTTAAATAATTTTATATTTTGATGCGTAAGCATGTGCGTTTTTAAGTGTCCTTTCTGATTTTACACTCATTGGCCAACACTCAGAACATTTTAAATAATTTTATTTTTTGATTGCGTAAGCACTGTGTCTGTTTAGCTTTCCTTTCTGTGATTACACTCAAGCCACACTTCAGAACATTTAAATAATTTATATTTTCATGTTTGAGCATGTGTAATCTTAAGCTTCCTATATGATTACACTCATAGCCACACTCAGAACATTTAAATAATTTTATATTTTGATGTGTAAGCATTGTGTGTAGGGTACTTTTTGATTTGGCCACTCATAGCCACACTCAGAACATTTAAATAATTTTATATTTTGATGTGTAAGCATGTGTGTTTTTAGGTGTACTTTTTGATTGCACTCATAGCAACACTCAAACATTTTAAATAATTTTAATTATTGCTGTGAGTAACAGATGAGATTTTCTTAAGTGTGGATTTATGATTACTTCATAATTACAAATGGGGCACATTTAACTCTCTTTTGTGCAAATTAAGATGACTTTTCAACTCTTCACAATTCTTTTTATTAATTCTTTTTTCACACATTTTTGACGTTTGAGGTAATCTTTTGAAAGTCCTTTTCACTTTGGAACCTTTTTCTCCTTGACCAGCATCACTAAGAAGGGTCTGTTCGAAACAAAAATAAAAACAAAATCATATGAATGTAAAAGAAAATTCGAATAATTTCACACAAACCTTATTCAAACATTTCCCAACAATTCAATATCAAAATTTATGTGTAACAACAAAGAATAAAAATTGATCTCAACATTTATTCACTTAAATTAGGGTTGGCCGACGCACCGAGTGCGTTGAGTGGTGCGCTCATTTTGGTGCGGTGCGCATCAAAATTTCAGCGACCTGGTGCGGTGCGGTAGAAAAAATAAAAGTGCGGTGCGGAGCACGAGAAAAATTAACGGTGCGGTGCGGTGCGGGCCTTTTGGATCGCACCGCACCATGCTCTCTCTTTT
>JABUQX010103090.1:25000-29824 GCA_015478945.1 Trachelipus rathkii | reverse complement strand
TTGTTGTTGTTTTGTTGTTGTTGTTGTTGTTTGTGTTTTGTTGTTGTTGTTTTGTGTTGTTGTTGTTGTTTTGTTGTTTTTGTTGTTGTTGTTGTCTAGCGAGAATATATACCTTTTGAACTGATATGGTTCGTTTGTGCGTTGCTATTCTTGTTTACTGTCTCTGATTGCTGAAAGGAAAGAATCTCATTAGCCTATAAGGCCGTTGTTATACGCATACGATTGTTCCGCAGTAGGACATTTTTTCGCTGTACTGTTACGATGTCACTCCCCGCATCTCCACGTCTGTTGTTGATATCTTCACAAGGAGCTTCGTTATTCCCAATGATGTATCATTTATATTTAATCGTAAACCAAATGGGCAGTCGTTACGTTGTTTGTATTTCTGCCAAAGGGTCAAATAATAGACCTTTATTCGTTTGCGCTGATGGAATTCATCCAGATTATCGAGATCGTTGCTGTATGGTATGGAGGATAGTGTTTGTTATCCGAGAGAATCAAACGTTTAGTGAAATATCAACAGGAAGACAACATAAGATGCGTTCTAATAGAATTAGAGCTTGTATGTATTCTCTGTTCGTGTGACAAATATTAAAACCCCTCACGCTCACGGCGAATACTCTCTGGAAACCCCATCGGATTGTGTGACCTCTATCGCACATGTATAGGTTTCACAGTCGAACACCTGAAAATATTACAGCGTTGCTAATATATATATATAATACGAATTAACAACGCATCTTAACGATGTTGACATACTCGATGACTTAATACATATAGCTCACGGTGTAATCTACGATATTTACACCGAAACATGTGGTTTCCCATATAATGCGGTATACAGAAATGCTTTAATAACTATCAGCCTGGATGAGTTTACTTCTCTCTTGTATGAGAAATGGAGTGTCTGTTGAATTCGACATCATGCCGAAAAATGTTTAGTTGTTTGCTGAAGACATTTTATACTTACATTCTTCAAAGGGTATTTGAATCTTTAAGAGATTATATAGAACGTACCCAACTTGAATCCTATGTTCGCTGATCAGATGAATTAATATATTTAAAATAAACTTATATTTTTTATGTAATTTATATGTTTTTATGTATTTATTTATACGCGCTTTTCAATGAAAATTATATGTTATAAAATACGAAAACTTGTTTACTTCCTCGTATGTTCGATTTATTGACTACATTGATGATGATGGCTGTTTATTTCATAAGTTGTTGTGTGTGTGGTGTGTGTGTGTGTGTGTGTGTGTGTGTATGCTGTGTGTGTGTGTGTGTGTGTGGTGTGTGTCGTGTGTGTGTGTGTGTGGTGTGTGTGTGTGTGTGTTGTGTGTGTGTGTGTGGGTGTGTTAAGTATGTAATGTTCATAGTTTAGCTTACAGAGAGTAAAACTTTACTCTGTTTGTCTTTACCCATTAGGCATTATGCTTTAGGTAAGGTTATGCTAATTTTTTGTTAATTATTACTATGTTAATGTAAAATTAACATTGTCATGTTGGAGAATGTTTGATAAAGCATGAATGGAATGTGTTTTTTGTGAGTCTTGTTAGTTACTTAACTGGTGTTAAGTGTGGATCTTGTTAATGTTAAGACTGTTTATTGTCTTACCTAAGATGTGTCAGCGTTTGTCGTTGTATATTATATCTTAGTTCATGTTACATCATGTTAGCTTTATTAAAGGAAAAAAACTTTGTGACGTTAGCATACTTTCACCGCTCTGTATGATAATTAAACAAGGTTATAGTAAATTTTAGTTAAATATTACCATGTAATTGTAAATTAACATTGTTATGTTAGAGATATGCTTGACAAAGTATGAATAAGTTACGTTTTTGGATGTTATGTTAGTTACTTTACTGTTGTTAAGTATGGAACTTTGTTAATGTTGACCGTTTATTCCTGTTTAAGATGTGTTAGGTTTGTCATTGTGTATTATATTCTTAGTTTAGATGATGCTAAGTAAGTTTTATTAATGTGAAAACTTTGTTACGTTGACATATATTGACTGATCTTTGTATAAAGAACTTGATTTTATGTTATGTTTATCCAAAATACTACTCGAAATGTAACCTTAATCAATTAGAATCAATAGATCGACAGATGGTCAGGAGGGTGATAGGAGGGGGGCTGGATGGTGGCTTGAATTAGTGATTTACTGCTTTAGGGTAGGTAAAAACGTAAAATTTGTAAGTATAAAACCATAAAAGTGTAAAGAAATTTTATTTATTTATTTATTATATTTATTTATTTATTTTTTTCTTGACGTTGGTTCTGAAACCATTATTTCCGAAATCTACAGATCCAATAACCTATATAAAGACACAAATTATAGTATCATTACACAAAATGTTTATTTAACTTGAAACCGCCAGTGGCTCCCCAGCACCGGTGTCTGTGCCTACCCTCAGACTCCTCCTTCCTCATTCTTCTTCCTTCCTCATTCCTCCTTGCCTCTTCTCAATTTCCTTTTTCTCTCTTTCCTTTTCTTCTTCTCTGTTTTGCATTCCATGCATTTCTTCTTCTTTTTTTTTTCAAGAGACCCCCTCCGGTGCGGTCTCTAGACTCCGAAACCGATCCACTCCGACTCCATCTCCGACTCCGTCTCGACTCCGACTCAACGCCGACTCCGTCTCCTCAACCTTTCTCCGAGTTTTCAGTCTTTCTATATTTCATTTTAATTTTTTGTGGGCAGCGCTCCCCCCCTTACGGGGGTGGGGACGCAGAGAAACGTAATCTCGTCTCCGACGAGATTGCGTCATCATATAGCAGCTCACATCCAAATTTTCACTCCGATTCGTTAAGCCTAACAGGGTTTTCATGATGAATTTGACCTTGGCGCTAAGGGGCAACACCCCCTTAGGAGTGACCTACGATCACAAAAACTCGCGGGGGATCAGTTTATCACCTTCTAGAACATATACCAAGTTTGAAAGCGATACGTTAACTCTAACCCTGTAGATATATACGGACTCAGAACCGGTGCGAAGAGAAAAAAACGCGACGGAATCCGAAGTCTGGAGTTGCGTAAAAAAAAACGCATTCCCTTACAAGGGATCGTTTTTCGACTCAGATTTTCGATTCCTTCGGAAATCGAATCTTCGACGCAATAATAATAATAATAATACACTAATAATAAAGTGTGTATGTGTATGTGCACGCGCGCAACATATAATCTTACCGGACCCTACGCGGTCGGTGGATGCGCGACCCGAAACCGAGCCGGAATCGCGGGCCGGAACCAAAGGCGTGAGACGGTAGCTGCGCGACCCCGGAGCTGCCTGCTGCTGCTGCAGAAGCAAACGCTAAAGACACGAAACATAGGGCATGAATGCATTGTCGCACATTGATTTCGAATGCTATGCAAGACGCTGACGCAGGAGGAGATGCAGAAGGTGACAAAGGATACGTAGAAGGGCTATTAAAACAACTCAGAAGTGTTTCCTTCGGAAACACTTCTTCGACGTAATAATAATAATAATAATAATGTGTGTGTGTGTGTGCGCCGCGCGCGCTCTCGTGCGCTGACGTAATCTCGGCTGCGCTGAGATTACGTCATCACGCTCGATCCCAACTCTCGTTAGGCTTAAACTCATCCACTCAGATCAAGCAAAGCCAAAAGGGCGTAAGCGCAATATCGGCGTCCACCCTCGGGGGTGACCACCCTCTATATACATCCTACAGACTTGAAAATTACACGGATTCGTCCTTATCCCATATATACATTATATTCCAAGTTTAAAGCAAATATCTCTTATACTTTTTGAGAAAAAGCTGGTCGATCCCCGGACCTGCCATCACTACTATATATATATATATATATATTATAATATATATAATATATATAAATAGATATATATATTATATATATATATATATATTATATATATATATATATATATATATATATATATATATATATATATATATATTATATATCTATATATATATATATATAATATATGTGTGTGTGTAAAAAGGGGTGGTATAACAGGTGGCTTTGAGGTGTCAGGAGAAAATGAGAATGGTAGAAGGTGAATTGATTTCTGTGAGGGTAGAGGTATGTGTGTAAGTAAGTAATACTTTCTTTAACACAAGAGTATCCATAAGTAAACTGGAGTTGGTGGTGTAGGGAGAGATGGTATCGAAGTTAAAAGTATGATTGATTTTGTGTTGGTGTTGAAGTATGTCATGGATGTTAAATCAGTGAGGGGTTAGGAATGGGATTATCAGATCATTGATGTTCTATGTAAAATTAAGTTATTGGGGACTTGGATGAGAGGAAGGTGATACGGAAGGAAGTGGTAAAATTAAGAGTGCAGAAGTTTAGTGAACAAGGTAATAAAGATAAGTATGTAAGAACGCTCGCAAGTAAACAGTTGAATGTGAACAAGGTGAAACTGAATAAATCTGGAAGCAAAAAATGAAGGAAGCAATTGTTAGCAGTGCAAAAGAAGTATGTGGGTGCTGCTAAAGTAGAAGTAAGAATGATAACAGTGAGTGGTGGAATGAAGAGGTGAATGAAGCGTAAAAGTAAAAAGAAGCGTGGTTGAATGTACTAGAAGCAAATGATGAAGTTTCAAAGAAAGATGCTTGGATTATATAAGGAGGAAAAAGGAATGCTAAAAGATGCATATGTAGAGAAAGAAGAGGTAAATGAACAGTTGGAAGGAGGATGAATGGGGACATACAATGATAGGAAGCTCTTCTGGAAAGAAGCGCGAAAGGTAAAGAATTAGAATAAGGGGAAACCCCTTAGAATAATGAATAGGGATGTGTTTTTTGTAGTGATGAAATGGATGTGAGGGGAGTGTTGAA
>JABUQX010103090.1:0-20000 GCA_015478945.1 Trachelipus rathkii | reverse complement strand
ATATATATATATATTATTACATATATATAAAATATATATATAATATATATATATATATAATATATATATATATTATAATATATATATATATATATATTATAGAAAGAGATATATTATCATATATATATATATATATATATATAAGCACAAATCTTCAAAAATAAAACATTGTAATACAGCAAAACTTTATTAAAATAGCTAGCTTTTCGAAGTCACATCCATACTTCCTCCATCTTTCTGACTAGTGGGATTAAAAAAAAACCGTTCGTTTTTTTAAAAAAAAAAAAAACACGTTTTTTAAAAAAAAAAAGACCAAAGGCCAAAATTTTTTGTTTTTTTTTGTTTTTTTTAATTACTTATTTTTCATATTATATACAAGCTTCTTTTTAGGGTTAGTTTAGCATTTAAAAATACAGTAAAATACAATGATGTTAAAGAGTATACATTATATAAAGTAGAGTTGAGTATTTAATAAAGTTTTTATTAAGTGCTCTTAGGGCAATATAATTATTACATTTCACATGATCTGATTATTATATTATTATTATATTATATTATTGATTATTAATTATTAATTATTAATTATTTATATTATTATTATATTATTATTTATTAGTATTAATATTATTTTTATATTTAAAAATATATTTATATTTATTATATATATATATTATAATATATATATAATATATATTATATATATATATATAATAATATATATAATATATATATATATTCTTAATCTTACCTTTTCTCCCCAAGACTGGTGGTAAGGTGCATAACAAGCTAGAAAAGAAAAAGAAAATATGACACAAGTCGAAAAGAAAGCCCAGCCTTACCCCCCCTCTGTGTACCATTAATTAGTAAGGACTCGTCGCAGTCAGAAAATCCACCCTATAGCTTCACGGGACTGCGACGGAACCTCACTATGGCAAATCGTCAGTGTAAGGGTTCATCCCCTGACCCAGGTGGGCACAACCATACCCCCTCACAAAACCCCGCCATTCTCTACTATCATGCAACCTTTTATTTCTCGCCTCTGCCAAACTCACATTTCTCTCCTTCAGACCATTCGTTTACTGACTCAATCCACTTTTGGCTTTGATTCCCAGCCGGGTGTTTTCCAACACACTCGCAACGTATACATTTGCTTAAAACCGACTATTTTTAATGCATTCCTTTGCTCACATGACCAAACCATCTCAAATAACTTTCATTTATTCTCTCGTTTCCCCCTTTTTCTTCACACCACACAACTTCTTAACAATAATGTTCATTCCTCATTTTATCAATTCTTCTCACACTAACACGGCCCCTAAGATTGTCCAATCTGAACACCTATTGAACTTTAGATCTATTACTTCTTATTCCAGGACCATAGTTCTAACTACTATACAATAACAAAGGTAACAAACATACCCTCATGTAAGATCCTATCGCACTCAAGACTTAGTCCCTTTAACATCACCACGATTTATTGCACCAGCCACCTCCTTCCTACCCATTCATCAAACTTTTTCCTACTAACTCTGCCATCATCCGTTCCTTCTCATCCAACATATTTCCTTTAAATATTTAAACTCAGTACACTTGTTCCAGCTGCTCACATTCTAACATAACTTCACACTGAGGACTGTCCTCACTCACAACCATAAACCTTAATTCTTATCTACTTTTACTTTCAAACCCCTTCTTTACACCCTGCTAATCTCTCTACCAATCCTCTCAAACTCTTCAGATTCGCCACACAAACCAAAATCATCCGCATATAATAAGGTAGCACCTTCCACTCAACTTTATCATTGTAACCATCACCATTTCCCGTCACGCCCACCTTCAATTCTTTCATAACCCCATCCATATTTAAATTGAATAACCAAGGAAGACATAACACAACCTGCCTCACTCCGCTATTAAACTAAACCAATCACTTTTGACACCATTTATTCTTACACACGCCACACTATCGTCATACATACTTTCTTCTTGATTTCCATTCAGGAAGCCTATCACCAAACACTATATATCACTAAACCTGCCATAGACCTTCCCTATAACCCTATCATACCCTGTTTGCAAATCCATAAAACTTTAATACAATTTATTCTTCTTTTCTTCTCTTTCATTTTCTCTATCATTTCCTTCAATGTAAAGATTGATCCACACATTCTCTACTACTCCTAAACGCACTTGTTCTTTCTCCACCGGTTCAGTCTTCACACTTTATTCGCACTTCCTTTGACCAAAACACCGGCATATATCTCCCTACAACACTCAATAAACTAATTACCTTATAATTTCTACAGTTCCCTTTATCTCCGTTACCCTTATATATAAAGGTACTACTACTGCTCTCCTCCAATCCCTTCAAAACAATACCCTCCATAAACGCTTTAATTTACACAATTTCAAGATCCAATCAATCACTATCTGCCTCCATCTTGATATATTTTTACCAAGTACATTTCATCTATAACTGCAGGATTTACCATTCTCAAACTTTCTCACTCTACCCATTTCCTCCTCTTTGCTAATAACCTCGTCCCCAAAATACTTATTCCTTCTTGTACCATCAACCCACACACAGTCGATTATCACCTATCATTACTGCCAATATTATACAGATTTTCAAAGTGTTCTTTCCACACTCCACTCACATCCATTTCATCACTTACAAAAACACCATCCCTATTCATTATTTCATGAGAGCTGGTTCCCCTTATTCTAATTCTTAACCTTTCGCGCTTTCCTTCCAGAAGAGCTCCTATTCCTGTATGTCCCATTCATCTCCTTCCAAAAACTGTTCATTATTACCTCTTCTTTCTCTCTTATACATATGATCTTTAGCATTCCTTATTCCTCCTTAATTCTAATTCCAAGCATCTTTCTTCTGAAACTTCATCATTTGCTTTTAGTACATTCAACCACGCCTTTTTTTACTTTTAACCGCTTGCATCACCTCTTCATTCCACCACTCACTTACCATTCTTACTTCCTACTTTAGAACACCCACATACTTCTTTTGCACTGCTAACAATTGTTCTCATTTGCTGTCCAGATTATTCAGTGTCAAACTTGTTTACATTCAACTTTGATTTACTTGCGATTCGTTCTTACCAACTTATCTTTTTACCTTAGTTTCACTAAACTTCTCACTCTTTAATTTACCCACTTCCTTCCGTATCACATTCCTCCATCCAAGTCCCCACTAACTTAATTTTACATAGAACATAATGATCTGATAATCCCATTCCTAAACCCCCTCACTGAATTTAACATCCAATACATACCTCAACATCTCCTTCTTCACCAACACAAAATCAATCATACTTTTAACTTCGATACCATCTCTACCTACACCAACTCTAGTATACTTATGGATACTCTTGTGTTTAAAGAAAGTATTACTTTACTTACATACATACCTCTCCCCTCACAGAAATCAATCACCTTCCTACCATTCTCATTTTCTCCTGACACTCCAAAGCCACCTGTTATACCATCCTTTTTTTTTATCACACATATATATATATATATATATTATATATATATATATATATATATATATATATATATATATATATATATATATATATATATATATATAATATATATATATATATATATATATATATATATATATATAAATAAAGATAATATATTTATAGTAGTTGATGGGCAGTCCGGGATCGAAAACCAGCTTTTTTCTCAAAATATTAAGAGATAAATTTGCTTTAAAACTTGGAATTATGTATATATGGGATAAGGACAATCCGTGTAATTTTCAAGTCTGTAGGATGTATATAGAGGGTGGTCACCCCCGAGGGTGGACGCCGATATTGCGCTTACGCCCTTGTTGCTTGATCTGAGTGGATGAGTTTAAGCCTAACGAGAGTTGGGATCGAGCGTGATGACGTAATCTCAGCGCAGCCGAGATTACGTCAGCGCACGAGAGCGCGCGCGCGCACACACACACACACACATATTATTATTATTATTACGTCGAAGAAGTGTTTCCGAAGGAAACACTTCTGAGTTGTTTTAATAGCCCTTCTACGTATCCTTTGTCACCTTCTGCATCTCCTCCTGCGTCAGCGTCTTGCATAGCGTTCGAAATCAATACCGATTCAATGCATTCATGCCCTATGTTTCGTGTCTTTAGCGTTTGCTTCTGCAGCAGCAGCAGCAGCTCCGGGTCCGCAGCACCGTCTCAGCCTTCGGTTCCGGCCGCGATTCCGGCTCCGGTTTCGGGTCCGCATCACCGCACCGACGCAGGGTCCGGTAGATAATATGTGCGCGCGTGCACATACACATACACACTATTATTATTAGTAGTATTATTATTATTATTACGTCGAAGATTCGATTTCCGAAGGAAATCGAATCTGAGTCGAAAAACGATCCCTTGTAAGGGATCGTTTTTTACGCACTCCGACTCTGTATTCCGCCGAGGTTTCTTCTTCGCATCCGGTTCTGAGTCTGATATATATCTACATGGGTTAGAGTTAACGTATCGCTTTCAAACTTGGTATATGTTCTATGAAGGTGATAAACTGATCCCACGCGAGTTTTGGTGACCGTAGGTCACCCCTAAGGGGGTGTTGCCCCCTTAGCGCCAAGGTCAAATTCATCATGAAAACCCTGTTAGGCTTAACGAATCGGAGTGAAATTTGGATGTGAGTTATATGATGACGCAATCTCGTCGGAGACGAGATTACGTTTCTCTGCGTCCCCACCCCGTAAGGGGGGAGCGCTGCCCCACAAAAAATTAAAAATGATCATAGAAGACTGAAACTCGGAGAAAGGTTGAAGGAGACGGAGTCGGCGTTGGAGTCGGAGTCGGAGACGGAGTCGGAGATGGAGTCGGAGTCGGATTCGGTTTCGGAGTCCAGGGACCCCACCGGAGGGGGTCCCTTCCTGAAAAAAAAAAAGAAGAAGAAATGCATGGAATGCAAAACAGAGGAAGAAGAAAGGAAGAAGAGAAAAGGAAGATTGAGGAAGGAGGAAAGGAGGAATGAGGAAGGAAGAAGAATGAGGAAGGAGGAGTCTGAGGAGTAGGCACAGACACCGGTGCTGGAGCCACTGCGTTTCAAGTTAAAAACATTTGTTGTATGATACTATATTGTGTCTTATATAGTTATTGGGATTCTGTAAGATTTCGAAAATATGTTTCAGAACCATCAAGAAAAAAATAAATAAATAAATAAATAAAATAAAATAAATAAATTTTTACCACTTTTTATGGTTATAAACTTACAAATTTACGTTTTTTTACATTACCCTAAACAGTTAAAATCACTAAATCAAGCCACCATCCAGCCCCCCTCCTATCACTCTCCTGACCATCTGTGATCTATTGATCTATTGATTAAGGTTACATTTCGAGTAGTATTTTGGATAAACATAACATAAAATCAAGTTCTTTATACAAAGATCAGTCAATATATGCTGACGAACAAAAGTTTTCACATTTAATAAAAAGCTTACTTAGCATCATATGAACTAAGAAATAATGTACAACGACAAACTTAACGTCATCTAAAAACAGGCAATAAACGGTCAACATTTAACAGTAGTTTCACACCTATCAGCAGTAAAGTAACTACACACTCACACTCAAAACGTAACTTATTCCACTATGGTCAAGCATACTCTTAACGATAAACAATGTTAATTCTACATGACATTGGTAATATTTAACTAAAATTAATAAAACCTTGTGTAATTATCATATAGACCGCGGTGAAAGTATGCTAACGTAACAAAGTTTTCCTATTAATAAAGCTAACATGATGTAACATGAACTAAAATATAATATACAACGACAAACCTGACACATCTTAGGTAGAATAAACAGCTAACATTAACAAAGATCCACACTTAACACCAGTAAAGTAACTAACAAGACTCACAAAAAACACATTCCATTCATGCTTTATCAAACATATCTCCAACATGACAATTTAATTTCTACATTTAACATAGTAATAATTAACAAAAAATTTAGGCATAACCCGTACCTAACCAGCATAATGCCTAATGGGTAAAGACAAACAGAGTAAAGTTTTACTCTCTGTAAAGCTAAACTATGAACATTACATACTTAACACACCCACACACACACACACACACACACACACACACACACACACACACACACACACACACACACACACACACACACACACACACAATACACACACACACACACAACACACACACAATCACACACAACCAGATGAATAAACAGCCATCATCACCAATGTAGTCAATAAATCGAACATACGAGGGAAGTAAAACAAGTTTTTTATAACATATAATTTTCATTGAAAAAAGCGTTATATAAATACATAAAAACATATAAATACATAAAAATATAAGTTTATTTTAAATATATTAATTCATCTGATCAGCGAACATAGGATTCAAGTTGGGTACGTTCTATATATCTCTCTAAAGATTCAATACCCTTTGAAAGAATGTAAGTATAAATGTCTTCAGCAACACTAAACCATTTTTCGGCATATGTCGATTCAGCAGCACTCTCATACAAAAGAGAAGTAAACTCATCCAAGCTGATAGTTATTAAAGCATTTCTGTATACCGCATTATATGGGAAACCACATGTTTCGGTGTAAATATCGTAGATTACACCGTGAGCTATATGTATTAAGTCATCGAGTATGTCAACATCGTTAAGATGCGTTGTTAATTCGTATTTTATTTTAAGCAACGCTGTAATATTTTCAGGTGTTCGAACTGTGAAACCTATACATGTGCGATAGAAGGTCACACAATCGATGGGTTTCCAATATTGGCGTACCTCAAGGGTTTTAATATTGTCACACGACGAGAACACCACGTCTATTCTATTAGAACCACTTATGTTGTCTTCCCTGTTAGATATTTCACTAAACGTTGATCTCTCGGATAACAAACACTTATCCTCTACCCATACAGCAACGATGTCGATAATCTTGATGAATCCATCAGCGCAAACGAATAAAGGTCTATTATTTGACCCTTTGGCAGAAATACAAACAACGTAACGACTGCCATTTGGTTTACGATTAAATATAAATGATACATCATTGGGAATAACGAAGCTCCTTGTGAAGATATCAACAACAGACATGGAGATGCGGGGAGATGTCATCGTACCAGTACAGCGAAAAATGTCCTACTGACGGAAATCGTATGCGTAAACAACCCTTATAGGTAATGAGATTCTCTCTTTCAGCCAATCAGAAGAAAGTAAACAAGAATACAACGCACAAACGAACCATATCAGTTCAAAAGGGGTATATATTCTCGTTAGACAACAACAACAACAACAACAGCAACAACAACAACAACAACAACAACAACAACAACAACAACAACAACAACAACAACAACAACAACAACAACAACAACAACAACAACAACAACAATAACATAGTACAAAAATAAGTTCTTTATATACCAACCAACGAATATATGCTAACGTAACATTGTTTTCACGTTAATAAAGCTAACATAGCTTTACCAGAACTAAGAATATACTGTACAATAACAAAATCTAACACACCTTACACACGAATAAACAACTAACATTAACAAAGTTCCATACTTAACAGCAGTAAAGTACCTACCCCAGCGTACAAGACGTAACCTATTCACACTTTTTCAAGCATATCTCTAACATATCATTGTTAATTTTACATTAACACTATTGATTTACGTAGCATCTCGAGTATCATTTCGGATAAACATAGCACAAAAATGAGTTCTTTATATACTAACCAGCGAATATAGGTTAACATTACAATATTTCCACAATAATAAAGCTAACATAGCATCATATGAACTAAGAAAATAATGTACAACGACAAACTTAACACAACTTACGCACTAATATTAAACAGTTAACATTAACAAAGTTCCACACTTAACACCTGTAAAGTAACTAGCATTGCATACAAAACGTAACCTATTCATACTTTTTAATAAGTTCTATATATACTGGCCCACGAAGATATGCTTACGGAACAAAGTTTTTTAGCTTCAATAAAGCTAACATGTCATAACCTAATTTAAGAATATAATGTACACAATTGCAAATATAACACCTCACGCGTGAATAATCAGCTAACATCTGAAAGAATTCCCTACTTATCAAAAGGTAAAGTAGCTAACAGGTCATACAATACTCGTTATGTTCCCAACTTTTCCCGCATATCAGCAACAGGTAAAGACTATTATCTAACAAAATCCCTTAACAAAGTGACCAATCTATCAAAGATGCCACCATCTTGAACTATGAATTGACACTATCTTCATCAAAGTGTCAATCGTTTCGAGTATAACATCATTTGACCTATGAATAAACGTAGACATTATCAAAAGTCTAGGGCAAACCTAACATTACTCAACAAAAAACTTAACCTAGGCTCACGTTTCTAACACATCATCGTCAGTTAACACAGTAATATCTTACAAAAACTCATCATTTCTCTAACAAATCTGTGCTAACATACCTAGCGTCTGAATAACAATTAGCCTCGAGAAAATTCCCTACTTATCAAAGATGAAATGGCGTGAATCATACAACTATCGAAATGTTCCACTTCAGCATTTCTGCAACGGTAAAGACGTGATTATCTAACAAATTTCTTAAAAAAATGGCCATAACATAAAAATACCAAAATCTTGAACTATGAATTGACACTATCTTCATCAAAGTGTCACTCGTCTCGAGTATAACATCATTTGAGCTATGAATAAGCGTAGACATTAGCAAAATTCTCGGGCAAACCTAACATTACTCAACAAAATCTTAACATAGCCTCACGTTTCTAACATATCATGGCCAGTTAACACAGTAATATCTTACAAAACTCATCATTTCTCCAACAAATCAGTGTTAATTTCACCCAGTCATAGTAATATTTAACATAACGTACCTAACTTACGAATAAACAGCTTTCATTAACCAAGAGTATCTAAAGCAACACATCACCTCCCAAGAGAAAACCCAATGGGATGCACCCCTTGAAAGGGTGTGAATCCTGAGAGTGGGATCACCCCGAAGGGGTGTAAGCGGGTTTTAGGTCTCAGCCCGCAGGGCTGAGACCTTACCCCTCCTTCGGAGGGGTAAAATCCGCTTAAGTATGTAATGTTCATAGTTTAGCTTTACAGAGAGTAAAACTTTACTCTGTTTGTCTTTACCCATTAGGTATTATGCTGGTTAGGTACGGTTATGCTAAATTTTTTTATTAATTATTACTATGTTAATGTAAAATTAACATTGTCATGTTGGAGATATGTTTGATAAAGCATGAATGGAATGTGTTTTTTGTGTCTTGTTAGTTACTTTACTGGTGTTAAGTGTGGATCTTTGTTAATGTTAGCTGTTTATTCTTACCTAAGATGTGTCAGGTTTGTCGTTGTATATTATATTCTTAGTTCATGTTACATCATGTTAGCTTTATTAATAGGAAAACTTTGTTACGTTAGCATACTTTCACCGGTCTATATGATAATTACACAGGTTATAGTAAATTTTAGTTAAATGTCAGTGTAAATTAACATTGTTATGTTAAAGAATACTTGACCAAGTGTGAATAAGTTACACATTTTGGATGCTATGGTAGTTGCCTGCTGCTGATAGGTGTGAAACTATGTTAATGTTGACCGTTATTCCTGTTTAAGATGAGTTAAGTTTGTCGTTGTACATTATTTTCTTAGTTCAGATGATGCTAAGTAAGCTTTATTAATGTGAAAACTTTGTTACGTCAGCATATATTGACTGATCTTTGTATCATTTTTATGTTATGTTTATCAAAATACTACTCGAAATGTAACCTTAATCAATAGATCAATAGATCACAGGTGGTCAGGAGGGAGAGGGGGGCTGGATGGTGGCTTGATTTAGTGATTTACTGCTTTAGGGTGAATTGCAAAAACGTAAATTTGTAAGTTATAAACATAAAAAGTGTAAGAAATTTTATTTATTTATTTATTTATTTATTTATTTATTTTTTTCTTGATGGTTCTAAAAACCATTATTTTCAGAAATCTACAGATCAATAACCTATATAAAATTTACAAATATAGTATCATTACACAATGGAGCACATAACTTGACACCACCCAGTGGCTCAGCACCAGTGTCTGTAACATACTCCTCCAACTCTCCTTCTCATTCTTCTTCCTTCCTCATTCTTCCCTTCTTCCTTCCTCAATCTTCCTTTCTTCTTTCTTCCTCTGTTTTGCATTCCATGCATTTCTTCTTCTTTTTTTTTTTTTTCAAAGGGACCCCTCAGATGGATCCCAGGACTCGAAGCGAACCAACAAAACTCCGTCTCTTGATCAAACTCGCTCCGTCTCCGTCTCAGATCCTCAGCCTTTCTCTGAGTTTCAGTCTTCTACTGATCATTTTTAATTTTTGTGGGGCAGCGCTCCATATAATAACTCCACATCAAATTTAGCCCGATACGTTAAGCCTAACGTGGGTTTCAGGACGAATTTGACCTTGGCGCTAAGGGGGCAGCACCCCCTTAGGGGTGACCTACGGTCACCAAAACTCGCGTGGGATCAGTTTATCACCTTCATAGAACATATACCAAGTTTGAAAGCGATACGTTAACTCTAACCCATGTAGATATATATCGGACTCAGAACCGGTGCGAAAGCGCGACGGAATCCGAAGTCAGGTGCGTAAAAAACGATCCCACCTGGGGATCGTTTTCGACTCAGATTCGATTTCCTTCGGAAATCGAATCTTCGATGTAATAATAATAATAATGTGTATGTGTATGCGCACGCGCGCACATATTATCTACCGGACCCTGCGTCGGTGCGATGATGCGGACCCGGAGGCGGAACCGGAGCCGGAATCGCGTCCCGGAACCAGAGGCTGAGACGGTGCTGCGGACCCGGAGCTGCTGCTGCTGCTGCAGAAGCAAACGCTAAAGACACGAAACATAGGGCATGAATGCATTGAATCGGTATTGATTTCGAACGCTATGCAAGACGCTGACGCAGGAGGAGATGCAGAAGGTGACAAAGGATACGTAGAAGGGCTATTAAAACAACTCAGAAGTGTTTCCTTCGGAAACACTTCTTCGACGTAATAATAATAATAATAATAATAATGTGTGTGTGTGTGTGTGTGTGTGCGCGCGCGCTCTCGCGCGCTGACGTAATCTCGGCTGCGCCGAGATTACGTCATCACGCTCGATCTTAACTCTCGTTAGGCCTAAACTCATCCATTCAGATCAAGCAACAAAGGCGTAAGCGCAATATCGGCGTCCACCCTCGGGGGCGACCACCCTCGGGGGCGACCACCCTCTATATACATCCTACAGACTTGAAAATTACACGGATTCGTCCTTATCCCATATATAGATTATATTCCAAGTTTAAAGCAAATATCTCTTATACTTTTTGAGAAAAAGCTGGTCGATCCCCGGACCTGCCATCACTACCTATATATATATATATATATATATATATATATATATATATATATATATATATATATATATATATATATATATATATATATATATATATATATATATATATATAAATACAAAATATATATATATATATATATTCACTGTATATATAAAATCTGTATTAATAGTCAATATTTAGGCCTAGAAGGGGTATTGGTACTACTGTATAATTTAAAACATCTTTTATATACATAAAAAGAGGTAATTTAAAAACAAAACAAAAAAAAACATTTTGTTTTAAAAAAAAAACGTGTTTTTTTCAAAAAAAAAAAAACAAATTAAAAAAAACCGTTTTTTTCACAACCCTATTTCTGACACTAAATTAAAGACTGAAAGATTAACAATGACTCCAAAAGGTTGATTAAATCACATCATTCAAACCACGTACAAACCCACAAACACCAGAACTTCTTAAAATTGCATTGTTAATAAAATTATCAATTACTAAATTTTCATTCATATACAAATTATTTATATTTTTAATTAAAACATTCAAAAAAATCTTCATTATTATTTTAATTAATTCTCTACCCTAAAATTTATTTCTGAATTTTATAATTGCATTTATTCTGTTTATAAATCTGACGGTGGCGGTATAAGGAAGAATTTTCGTCACTGGTACTTAATGCATATATGTGTTCTGTGCAATTTCAATATAAGATAAACCCCAATCCCTCTATTTTATCTTTTTTTTTTTTTTTTTTTTTTTTTTTTGTAATGTAGCACTCTTACAACTGTAGTGGAAACTCTTTGAGTCAAAGTAATGTCGGTAGATAAAACCCTTTACATTATCAACAGGACACGGTAATGTTAAAAATTCTTATGTTACTTTCTACTTTTAAATCCCGAATAAAAATTTGACTTTGAGGAGCTCAAAGCCTGATTTACTATTCTCCTAGGATAACCGAGTTCATAAAACATGTTCTTAGTTAATATGCGTAGCTTCTTCATCATAATATTGTAGGCTTCAAATTCTAAGAGTTTTAAAAGGAAAAAATACCTTAAAAATTCCCTTCTTTGTTTGTAATGAATGGGAAGTAAAGCAATGTACATAACTGTTGAAATGAGTCTTTTCTAAACGCTTTAAAGTAAATGTTGCCATGGTTACCTATCATCAGTAAGGCATCTCTATAAACCAAATCGTCGACAGGGAAAAGGGTCAACAAGCCATTAAAAAAGGGGACTAGCCCAAATGGTCGCAGGGAAAATGGTCGACACGACATCAAAATAATTTCCCGTACAGCCCGCCGCAGGCTTTAGGATAGGTTAGGTTAGGTTAAGTTAGGTTAATTTAGGTTAAGTTAGGTTAAGTTAAGTTTTGTTGGATTCGCTAAAGAGACTCTAAATAACCAGATTTTCTTTTTACAAATTTCGACCATTTGACCTGTCGATCATTTTCCCTGTCGACCATTTGGTACAATTTTCCTAAAAAGGGAGACATACTTCTCTTTTTTCCCTAATGTAAAGTGATGTCAGGAATGAATAAGTTCGATTTCCTTAATACTAAATCGACATCCGAGTCCTCCGGTAGGATGGTGAAAATATCATCTACAAATATAAACCAGATGTAAGGTTGTTCCAAAGACTCAAAGACTCATATACGAGATTACTGAGGAGTTGAGACAGCGCTGATCCTCTGCTTAAACATTTATGTGATTAAAATTTATCATTAAAAGAAATATTGGAATGGGAACTACAGAGCATCATCAGAGCAAAGAAAGTGTTCAGTGTCTTATTTAAGTGTATTGCAAAGAGACTAATCGACGTGTGGACGACCTGTTGAAATTTTGGCAAAACTTTTCGATTAATGTTTTGCTTACAATTGTGATAAAACATAGAAATTAATTAATGATTTAGACAAGAAATTTTATAATATCTTTAGAAGTAGTCATTGGGGGATTTTTTCAAACCTTGAACTTGTAGTGAATTTTTCTTTATAACAGCTAAGTTATTACCAAGTCACTTAATTAGAATATGGCATATATTTTGGCATGCATTTCGTGATATTAGAGAATCTAATTTTGGATTCATTTTCTCTTTCGACGACTTTTCAAAATGATTTAATGGGGAAAAATGAAAAATATAATCTATTCCTATTAAAAGGTTTTAATTTGAAGGAAATTTTAAGAAATAAAGTTAACCTTAACCTAAAAAGATATTTGTTAAAAATAATAAACAAACAAAAGGAAGAAAAAGATTTGATTATAATAAAGGCTGATAAAGGCAACAAAATAGTTCTTTTAAACAAAACTGATTAGTTAAACAAAGCCCCTAAATTTTAAAATAACAAATATATATATATATATATATATATATATATATATATATATATATATATATATATATATATATATATATATATATATATATACACCTATATATATATATATATATATATATATATATATTTAGGACCCACCACGGACCAAATTAGGTTGAATAACCAACTCCATGGGTAGGTCCTGGCATATGCATATTTAAAATAACAGAGAAAATTTAGATGGCGAAATGAATACTCAGTCAAATGTAAATGAAAACTAAATAAAATATACAAAAAATATATCCTTACAATATAAATAGTCTTAATATTACAAAACAAAATCATCTATTGTGAAGAATATTCAATTCTTGAAGATACAAGAAAATTAAGTTGCTGTTAAAGTGGGAAGATTCAGATAAGAAATGGGATAACCGTTTAGAAGGGTTTATGGACTATAAAGTAGGAAAATGACCAAAGCGAATGGGGTCCAAATGGGGACAATCAATGAATATATGGTGAACAGGTTGCGGGGTATGGCGACTGCAAAATTTACTGATGGAGGAGGGTCTAGTGACATGTAGTGGCTGTGAGTGATAATGATGTGGCCAATACGGAGGCGTGCAAGTATCACCTCGTGTAAGCGCTTTCGTCGGTGGGAGGAAGACCCCTCACCAAAGTTCGGCTTTATATGTCTAAGTTTCGCTCTCCGCTGATCACTCACCCAGCACTCTTGCCAATAAGACCGAAAGCCCTGTCGGAGAGCAGGATAATAATCAGTTGGTGGAGGTGACCTTGTTGAACGGCATCCGGGAGGTACCTGGAACAGCTCCGAGAAGAAGAGGATGCCATTTTGGCCTCTCTGTCGGCGATTTCATTGCCGGTTACCCCTACATGAGAGGGGTCCAACATAGTATGATTTGTTTTTTACGGGAGTGGAGCAGCCGAAGATGTTGTTGCACAGCGGATACCATTGTGTTTTTACAATAAGAAGTTTTAATCGCCTGGATTGCGATGAGCGAATTTGAATAAATGACATAAGAGTGGTTTTGGTTAAGGAATAGAATTCGAGAAATGTCAATCATTATGGTCATTAATTCTGCATTAAAAATTGAAGCATGAGGGGAGGGGGTATAGGGGAGGTTGCGGTCAGGAAAGACAGCAGACGCACCCACACTGTCCCCTGTTTTAGAGCCGTCAGTAAACACTGGGGTAAATTCACAGTGAACTGCGGAATGAGATAGGAATGATGCCTTTAGCAAGGCAGCAGGGTGTCTAGATTTGGAGAGAGAGAGGTCAGGATCAGGAAAATGGTGGGATCAGGGAATAGCTAAGGTGTTTACCCTTCGTCATAAGAGAAAGGCAGCCCTTTTTATAAAGGGATGTTGAAGAAATTAAGGATGTTATAAACTGTGTTTTCAAATGGCCTGTAATAATTATGATTCTAAGGTATCTTCCGCAGGATCGGTGTCAGAGCAGATGGTACTGTGGTTTGAAAGCGAAGATAAATTGTGCACATGATGTATTCCCTTCGAAGATAGATGGGCATCACATTGGATTCAACCTCAAGGCTCACCCGGGGGGACGATCGGAAGGCTCCAGTGGAGATACGGATCGAATCGTTTTGGATGGGATCTAACTGGTGTTGTAGAGTTGGGGAGGCCTGACCATATACTACATAGCCATAATCAAGCTTCGATCGGATTAAGGCGATAAGAGACGTAAAAGGGACTTGCGATCAGCACCCCCAAGATTTTGAGGCGAGATGACGTAACAGGTCAAGCACGTGATGACAAGTCGTTTTCAGGAGTTTAATATGCTGTGCGTATGTTAAATGGTCATCTAGAATAAGTTCTAGAAATTTGACCTGTGAAGTTTCAGGAATGGGCGAACCATATAAGACTAGGTTCGCGGCAGGTGGCAGGTTCTTCGATTCCCTTTTTTCGTAAAAAGTACTGCTGAGGTTTTAATGGGTGGGAAATGGATGCCATGAGCGTTACCCCATTGTGAAATATTTTTAATAGCTAGTTGAAGATGCCGTCAAGAAAAGGCAGCCTAGCACTGGCTATATATAGCGAAAGGTCATCAACATAGAGAGAAAAATTGACAGTCGCTGGAATAGAAGCAACTATGTCATTAAATCCTATAGCAAATAGAAATACACTTAGAACACTACCCTGCGGAACGCCTTCATCCAGTGTAAAATGGCATGACAGAATAGAAGAGCACCGAAACTAGATGGATCTCTTTGATAGAAGGCATTTAATGAAAAGTGGGAGTTGTCCACGGAAACCGAGTGAGTGAAGTTTAAGGAGAACCCCAGTTCTCCACGTTTTGTCAAGCTTTTTCAAGGTAAAAAAAAGACACCAAGAACCATCCCACCAGTTGAGACAGCTTTCCGGATTTCATGGCCCAGTTTTAACAAGAGATCCGCAGTCGAAAATTTTTTGCGAAAGCCAAACAGGAAGTTTGAAAAAGCCTGGCGATTCTCTAGAACAGAAAGAAGGCGGCTTGAAATCATTTTCTCCATTAATTTATAGGTATGATAGGTTAGCGAAATTGGTCTTTGGTTGCCCGCCAACTTCGGATCTTTCCTGGGTTTGGGGATAGGGATTACAAAAGCCGTAATCCAAAGAGATGGAAAATAATATTCGATTCAGATTCTGTTATACAGATCCAGCAAAAACGTTGATGCCGAGGGATGAATACGACGGAGCATTATGTCGAAATCATGTTTGGCCCAAGGGCACCGTCTTTGCTTTTGTCAGTGCAGTTTGATACTCTGCAAGTGTAAAAAGACGGTTATAGGTATAATCTCCCCCTTTCGCTGTTGAGAAGTTTTGCAGTGCAGTGTCAGTTCTCAATTTTTGAAAGGCTTTATAATAGCGGAAAGAGCTCGAGTTGTTAGCAAAACTATAACCCAGAGCATCTGCAACAGCAGCAGGATCGGAGACCGTGTTGGTTATATCAAGCCCATATTTTCTGTGCAACTAAAGGAAGAGGAGTTTTGGATTTGATGGTCGAAATATAAATTCGAAAATATTGCTTGCGTGTTTGGCGATTAATTCGACGTGATTTCGCACCCACAGCTGTTTTAAAAATAATCTTGTTTGGGGTGGTACGGGTCCTTTTGTATTGCCTGTAGAGTTTCTTCTTCTCTCGGTTAGCTTGTGCACACTCTTGGGACCACCAAGGGGTTGTCGACTGCCTGCCTACGGAAGATTCCGGAATATAAGCTTTCGCTGTTGTGATGACAACTTGCTGGAAGAAGTGAAAGGCATCATTAACAGTCCGAAACCGCTTATTGAAGAGAAAAAGTAAGATAGCTGTGGCCTGATGAAAAGGAGCTCACTCCGTTCTGCCATAACACCAGCTGGAGTTGGATTTTAACATTGGGCTCGGTACAAGCTCATTTAAAGCTAATGGATAATGATCATTGCCGTATAAATAATCAAAGCGGGACCAGGTAAAGTGAGTCATAAGACAATTCGACCAAAAGGAAATATCAATACAGGAAGAAGTGTGTGTATCTAAATGTTCATATGTAGGGAGTCCTATGTTAAGACATCCCAGGGAAAACGGGGTTAGAAGATCTTCAAGAATCTTGGACTCAGACGAGGTGAAATAGTCACCCCACAAAGGGTGGCGGAGGTTGAAGTCTCCTAATATAACAACCGGAGTAGGAAGCTGCTTAAAAAGATTAGCTAAGTCGACCTTAGTAAACTCACTACTCGGAGCCAAGTAGATCGAGCAAGTAGTAAGGTCCGTGAACACATGAATTCGTGCTGCCACTGCATGAAATCTAGTTTGAAGAGGGACTAGAGAATAGGGGAGAGATTTATGAATGAGTATTCCTGCACCTTCCCTATCATTGTCACCTGTTTTTATAGAGATTAGCGTCTATTTATATTCCGACGGTTGAAAGAAGTCGCGATGATATAGTCAAAGTTAATGCAAACAAATGCCCTTTGGTGCACGTATGTTCTTCAAGTTCTTCAAAATTAGAATACTAGCCACGACAATTCCAATGAAGGAAGGTGAGCATGCTATATTGGTATAAAAATTTTGAGAGTGGTCTTTTTGAGACAATTGTCTCTATGTGGCTAAGGGTAATGTTGGAAGTGGATTCAAATGGGTAGGAAAGGATGAGACGTGGGTCTCGACGAGGAGAGGCAACAAATTATGCTGGTAAAAATAGTCATACAACTGGAATTTGTGTTGTACGACCGCTTTTGGAAGAAATTTTCAGTGGTATTTGGTGAAGGGGTTTCGCCATGAATGCAAAATAAATTGAGTTCAATCAAGTTCATCTTATTGTGTGGATTTGGTTGGTCATTGGAAGAGCAACCAAAGTGCTCATGTTTAGGAATGGGAGTGATATCAGTATCTACCAAGCAAGCAGATTCAGAAATGTATGGGGAAAATGGGGCTGTTTCCATGGAAACGGGGAAGGAAGGTGTCACCAGAAGGTGTCATCTTTTTAGAAAAGTGTTGGGGTGGCGATATTGTGATTCGATATAGGATTCGTTAGGTTGACAAAGTTTGATACTGGAAAGTTTGCCATTAAGTCGTTATGCGAGTGATTTTGGGATACTAGACAATTTGAGTTAAGAATGGAGACCTCTGGGTCCCCTTTCATGCCTCCAACAGATTCAGAACGCTTAGAGCATTTGCGGAGTATACGTTGGACGGTTTTCCATTCACCTCTCTCGAAAGCGCAGGAAGCATTAGAAAGGGAGTAGGTCATCACATCAAACTCTATTTGGTAAATATTATCCATTTCATCCACTAAGGCACAGAATCCTTTAGAGAGTGCTGAGATAGAAAATGAGGATTCAGAAGAGTTGGAGTAAAAAATCTTGCAAACTATCAGAGAGTTGTCTGGTGGGCTGTTCGATAGATGTGTTTGTTTGTGTTCAAACTATTGGAGACATTGCTTTTGTCTCAGAAATAGACTTATGGCGAGGTCTCTTCTGAGTTGCATTTTTTACGTCTAGAGTTAGTGTGTTTTGGTTTAGAAATTCGGATGCTTTGAATTTTAACGAATAATCTTCAGCTTGGTGATTTTTCTTTTCTTTGTGCTTTAGAACATCTTTAACAGGAATTTGAGCAATAGTTGGAGGCGTATAAGGGGACAGAGACCCAGTCCTCTTGCGTGAGTTTGGAGAACCTATCAGGTAGGTATAAGACAGTGTGTCTTGGCAGGAAATGTTTTCCAAGTTTTGTGTTGGATAAACCAACTTAATTTCATTGCTGGTTAATTGAAAACTTGTACTCGGGATAGGGTTGTTAAGGACTTTTTGGAAGGGAGATTGGATTAAGGGCTGTTTTTGTACTTTTTGAGAGGTCAGTAGTGTGGGCAATACAGGCAGGCAGGTTACAGTAACTGCCTAAGTTTCGCTGGGATTTGGGAGTCGAGTTCTACTGGGATGGAGTTGTGTCGGTGGATTAACAAGCGGAGGCATGGGGGCAGCTGCAATTGTAGCATAAGATTGCCTTTGTCTTGTATGATATTTTTCATTTAGCTGGCGTATGGCATCTCTCCTGCTCAAGTTATGTATGGTACATAACTCCAGAACCTCCTGTTCAAACAGGTAAGACTGACATTTGAAGGAAGAAGAATTGTGTGGTGTATTTTCACAAGGAATGTGAAATAATTATCCGCAAGACTGGGAATATGTCATCCGGTTCCCTACAGTATTTTCGAGGATCACAAACCGTTGACATTTAAAGCAACGTCTGGGTCGACGAATAATCGTGCGAACATTGTAACTTATGAACTCTATTTTCACCTTTATAGGTGGATGAGGGGTATTAAAGGTCAGCAAAATTTATAAATTTTGCAACGGAAAATCTTTTCTGGTGGAGATTTCTCATAATGACAGCAGTATCTTCGTTCTTCTCAACAGAATAAATAGTGTCTTTAGACGTGTTTCTTATTTCATCAGGAGTGGAAATAAGAAAGATTCCGAGAGGCGTTAAGGATGACAAAAAGGATCTTTGATTCCGAGGAGTAGCTTGAATGAGAAGGGACCCATTTCTCATTGATGTGACTTGAGGTCTTCAACTCCTATTGTGCATCGCTAAAAGAGAATGGTTCTTTGCTAAGTAAGAGCTTTGAAGGTAGTGGATCGCAATATGTAATATATCGGTAGTCATATATCATGGCATTCCTGGGGGTGCAGCATATGGGTAAACGAATTAGAACGACTTTGACGGGGGCACCTTTGCGGATTGCT
>JABUQX010103089.1:50000-52317 GCA_015478945.1 Trachelipus rathkii | reverse complement strand
CAGGCAAGTTCCTTTGAGAACATGGACACCGGATCTGAAAGTAATGTGGAAATTTATATATATTATATATATATATATATATAATATATATATATGAGTAGGGTATATATATATTATGTATACTATATATATATATATATATATAATATAATATATATTAATATATATTATATTATATTATATATATATATATCAAGTATTGTCAGAAAATGAAAATATAATTAAATAATCTTTAAATAAAGAAAAAAAATTATTCATTTCAACGAAGTAAGTTTTAGGCAATGTAAATTCAAAGAAAATTAAAATGCTATAACTTTAGAATTTGAAAAGTTTTTAAATATTTATTTTAAAAAAATATAATAATAGTGATTATAATAATAATAATTATGGCAACATTATTCAAAAGAAGGGAGGTTTATTGAGAACCGCGTTCCGTCTTTCGCAAACTTCTTATGAAAATGGTGTTACTCAACCATACCCCTTTATGCTTAATATCGTAACAAAGAAGGAATGCAATGAAAATGTATCTTTATAGGACTGGTTTGAAGAAATTAGAGAAAAGAATAATTCATAAGCTAGTCAACCACAACTTACACTCTATGTTACACCGGTATATTTATCATATATACTATAGTATACATTCATTATATATATACTTATATTATATATATAGTATATATATATATATATCACTTAATTACGGTATATATATATAATATATATATATATATATATTGATGGACGACAAAGGAGACGTCCGAAATGACGCAATTACGCTCAATTTTAGGACTATGCCAGCTTCTCTATCCCTTCTATCTCATTTTTGGCTAATAATATAATTTCCTTAAAAATTTTGATTTCTGTTCATATTTAGCTTAATGCTAAGATGTTATATGGTAATGACGATATTGCTCCTGTGGTCCTCACGATATTACTCTTGTGGTTTCGAGTTTACACCATTGCCTTCGTAAACTTTCTCTCTTGCTCTGACTATCACTGAAAGTTTCCTCCTACTGTGTCTTTGACACAGGAGACTCCCCATTAACCCTTTTATTCCATTCATATAGCTTTAACATGTGTTATTTCGGAGGTTTTAGAATCTATTCTTAACAGGAAGATTTAGGAGCACCTTTAATCTTCTAATCTTATCTCAAATTGCTGGTATGTGGAACGCTCAACTTGTGATCCTCTTTAGCCTTTCTCAAACTCTGGGTGTTCTACGCTTCGGAAATTTTGTGAAACTCTTGTTTGGTGGTAGACATATTGAAAAGGCCTTCGATAGTGCTTCGGCAAAAAGCTTTCTAATACCACTTTCGACAATCAATTCATATTTACGAGATGCTTTCAAGTGGCGCTATGGCTGCTGTTGTAGACTGCAATCGTTCTTCCTTTTAAACAATCAGTATTAGTGATCCCATGGGTCTGTTCTAACCGCAACCATTTTCTTCCTATTTATTAATGGGCATCTATCATTTCGTTTACTATTCATGCTTATGCCGACGTTTTCACCTTTCATTAATCCTTTCAATTTAAAAGATGCTCCACTCAACAGCATATAAATATATATATATATATATTATATATATATAATATATATATTATATATATATATATATATATATATATACTATATATATAGCATATAAAATATATATATATTATATATATATATATATTCACTCTATAATAAATACATATAAACTTCCTGGACACTCAAAACAACGTGTCTTTAATAAAAAGACACACTCTCTAGACAAATAAAATCACGAAGTAAATGAATCAAAGAAAAAGGTAAACTCCAATAGGTAAGTTTATTTCTTTTTCTTATTAAGAATTAATAAGTCACTAACTGTTAGGGGAGGATCTGTTACCATTCACCTTGGCAACGCAATCGAATTATTGCGACAGCACGTTGCCACCGCTTTTTCAACGAAATGTTCCCTTAGTTACCTCTTTTATCAAGGATTCCTCCAATTGTTAAAAAAGAATATCATATATACTACTATATATATATATATATATATATATATATAATGATTCATCATACTATAAATTATATTATATACTATATAAACAATCAGCTATATCATATATACTATATAATATATCATATATGATAATATATATATATTATAGGATTCAGTGTCGATTATCGCTCTCCCAACCTCCATACTAACATATCGATTGTATGGAATTCGATACACATTTCATAAAATTGAAGGGAAAATGCCTAAAGTCAAATTGAAACTTTAGTATTTTAAAGCAAACTTTACAGCCTCTAAAAAATATTTTTAAAAAAAATCATAATCTATCTAAT
>JABUQX010103089.1:37500-40000 GCA_015478945.1 Trachelipus rathkii | reverse complement strand
ATATATATATATTATATATATATTATATATATATATATATATATATATATATAGCTGTTGAGTGGAGCATCTTTTAAATTGAAAGGATTAATGAAAGGTGAAAACGTCGGCATAAGCATGAATAGTAAACGAAATGATAGAAAGACCATTAATAAATAGGAAGAAAATGGTTGCTGTTAGAACAGATCCATGGGATCACTAATACTGATTGTTTAAAAGGAAGAACGATTGCAGTCTACAACAGCAGCCATAGCGCCACTTGAAAGCATCTCGTAAATATGAATTGATTTCGATAGTGGTAAGTTTAGAAAGCTTTTTTGCCAAACACTATCGAAGGCTATCAATATGTCTACCACCAAAGCAAGAGTTCCACAGAATTGCCGAAGCGTAGAGCTCCCAGAGTTAAAGAAAGGCTAAAGAGGATCACAAGTTGAGCGTTCCACATACCAGCAATTTGAGATAAGATTAGAAGATTAAAGGTGCTCCTAAATCTTCCTGTTAAGGATAGATTCTAAAATCTCCGAAATAACACATGTTAAACCTATATGAATGGAATAAAAGGGTTAATGGGGAGTCTCCTGTGTCAAGACATAGTAAGAAGGAAACTTCAAAGATGATAGTCAGAGAAGAGAGAAAGTTTACCAAGGCATGGTGTAAACTCGACCACAAGAGTAATATCGTGAGGACCACAGGAGCAATATCGTCATTACCATATAACATCTTAGCATTAAGCTAAAAATGAACAGAAATCAAAATTTTTAAGGAAATTATATTATTAGCCAAAAATGAGATAGAAGGGATAGAGAAGCTGGCATAGTCCTAAAATTGAGCGTAATTGCGTCATTTCGGACGTCTCCTTTGTCGTCCATCAATAATACATATTATATATATATATATATATATATATATATAATATATTATATATATATGATATCTTCTATATATATATATATATATCACTACATATACCTTATTATATAATATATATATATATATATAAATTGTACATAATGTGAGTGTGGTTGACTAGCTTATGAATCTTATTCTTTTCTCTAGTTTCTTCAAACCAGTCTATAAGATTATCATTTTCATTTGCATTCTTCTTTGTTACGATAATAAGCAGTAAAGGAAATATGGTTGAGTAACACATTTCATAAGAAGTTGCGAAAAGACGGAAATCTTTCAATAAACTCCCTTTCTTTTGAACAACTGTTGCATAATATTATTATTATAATCAAACCTCCTTTCTATATGCTTGTCCTTAAAATAAAATATTTTTAAACTTCAAATCTAAAGTTATCAAAGTGTTTCAAATTGAATTCTTTTGAAATTTAATTGCCTTAAACTTACTTAGTTCAAAATGAATGAATTTTTTTTCTTTATTTAAAGATTATTTAATATATTTTCATTTTCTGATAAATTACTTATATATATATATATATATATATATATATATAATATATATATATATATAATATATATATATATACTTATTATATATATATATATTTACTAATATTATAATATATATATATATATATTTAATACTATATATATATAAATTTTTCACATTAACTTTCAAGACTCTCCGTGTCCAATGTCTCTAAAGGAACTTGCCAGCTTCCTTCATGGAATAGTCAATATCAAGTCAGTACCCCTCCGCATGGTATCATTTGAGGCCAACGACGCTCTTCGATTATCTCAAGTTTTCCATGGCCTTCCTCACCGATCCTTGGCATCATCAATCTGCACGGCGGGCTCAGCGACTTCATCTATCACAGATCGTCTCTGATTTCACCTACATGCCATATCAAGTTCCAGGTGTATTATTATTTTATTATTATTATTTTATTATTAATTATTATTATTATTCATTATTATTATTATTTTATTATTATTATTATTATTATTATTTTTTTATTATTATTATTATATAGCTATTATTATTTATTATTATTATTATTATCATTATTATTATTATTATATATTATTATTGTTGTTATTGTTGTTGTTGTTTTTATTGTTTTTATTATTGTTATATTATTATTATTATTTTATTATGTTATTATTAATTATTATTATTATTATTTATTATTATTATTAGTATTATTATTATTATTATTTTATTATTATATTATTATTTTATTATTATTATTTTATTCATTATTATTATTTATTTATTTATTATTATTATTATTATTATTACATTATAAATATTTTTTATTATTTTCTTATTTTCATTGTTAATGTAAGATCTAATATTAAGATTTATTATTATTATTATTATTATTATTATTATCTTTATAATTTATTATTATATTATTATTATTATTTTATTATTATTATTATTATTATTATTATTATTATTATTATTATTATTATTGTGTTAGGATAAAACTTATAGCTATTTCATTGACTGTGATATAGTCACTATGTATCTTTCACATTATTCTAATTACTAATATTTTATTGTACATTTAATTATACCATTTATATATTG
>JABUQX010103089.1:25000-27500 GCA_015478945.1 Trachelipus rathkii | reverse complement strand
CAAATCTACTCAAAAGAGGCTGGGCCATAAATGAACATATTTAGGTCTATATCCGTTTAAGGGGCTATTTCCACCAGTTTCCACGGGTTAGGAACCCCGCTCGGGTTCTTTTTCTCCTTCCTATGAAGGGCTACACTTCGTTGCTCTCACTACCGCACAGTCATGTGGGATAAAGTGATTTGGGTAATATATACTATATATATATATTATTTTAAATTTTTATAAATATTATTAATATATAGATATATAATTATATTACTATATATTTATATATAATAATATATATATATATATATTAATACTCTAATATATACATGCACACCACACAATATATTATTATATATATATGATATACTATATAATATATATATATATATACTATTATATATATATTATATATATATATATAATTATATATATAATAATTATATATATAGATTATATATATTATATTATATAATATATAAATATACTATATATATTATATAATTATATATAATAGCAAGGGTATATATATATATATAGTATATAGTAATATTATATCGTTTTTTATATAATGTATATGCTTTAAAACACACCACACAGACACACATACATTATATAATATATGAATATGATATATATATATATATATTATATATAATATATTTAAATGTATAGGTATAATATATATAGTATAGAGTTATATATTATTTACATAGTGTTACGAATGGTATATTAGTAGCTTTGGGAAGAGGTAATTCACATAAGTTGTTAATGGAAGTGTGAAAACGAGAGTGAAAGATTAATAAAAAAAAGGTAATACGAATAGGCTTTAAATCTAAAAAGAACGATTTAGGAGAAGTGAAAGTGAAGGAAAGACGAGTAATAATAATAATAATAATAATAATAATAATAATAATAATAATAATAATAATAATAATAATACTGAATTATGTTTTAATTGACGAAAGACAATAATAATAGATGAAAATAAAATTGAAGTAAGGAGAGAATAATAAAATAATAATAATAATAATAATAATATAAATATAAATATAAATAAGTTGGAAATACGTACGATTAAAAGAATATTTTAAAAATAAGGAAATTCCAAAAATAATATAATATAATAATATAATAATAATTAAATTGGACGACTTATAAAAAATATAAAAATATTCCCAGATTTGTTTAAAATTAATTTAATTTTAAAATTTAAAATTAATTTAAATATTAATTTATTTAAATTAATTAAATATTTTTAATTTAATTAAAATTTTAAATTTTAATTTAAAATTTAAATAATAAAATAATAATAATAATAATAATAATAATAATAATAATAATAATAATAATAATAATAATAATAATAATAATAATAATAATAATAATAATAATAATAATAATAATAATTAATAAAAAATAATATAATAATAATAATAATAATAATAATAATAATAATAATAATAATAATAATAATAATAATAATAATAATAATCAAGGAAAAAATAATAAATTTTCAGTTATTTGAAAGGCTCCAAAATTCTCTTTTTCTAAATTATTTTTTAATTTTTTAATATTATTAGTTCATTTGCGTTTTATATATACACAGTATATATATATATATATATATATATATATATTATATTAATATATATAATATATATATATATATTTATATAATATATATTTATTATATAATACTAAGATATAAATACTATATATAATATATAGAATATACATATATATATACTTGGCCATACTATATATCATATATATATATAAATAATATATATATATATACTACTATATTATATATATACTCTATAATATATATATACTATATATATCTATACCTATATATTATATATATATAATATATATACTATATATATATAACATATATATATATATAATATCATATATATAATATATATATATATATATTATATATATATAATAATACCTCATTTATATATATAATAAATAATATATTGTTATATATATATATATAATATATATATATATATATATATATATATATATTATATATTTATATATATATATATATATATATATTATATATAATATATACTAATGTATGAAAAGAATTTAATTTCGAAAACTTTTACAGCAAAGTAAAAATTTTCAGAAATACTGAAACCGCCAAATTCTTTGTATATATATATTACAGGGTGTTTTACGAAAATAGGGGACAAAATTCTGAGGATATTATCTTTGTACCATTACAAACGTTTTGTCTTAAATAAAGTTACCCCTGTAAAGTTCTTCATTTAGTAGGTAAATGAGTTAGAAAGGTGCAAGGGGTATGATGTGAATATGGTGTTTATGTTCCGTAGATGTGACGAGTGGGTACGGAAACTTGCAACGTAAAGTAGTAGCCATAGACGTATTGCACTGTCTCTAACTATTGACCACATGCTATAGGTTGCTGATAGGTACCACCTCTAATTATAGAGATATGATGATAATACTAGGAATATTGTTGATAGTATTA
>JABUQX010103089.1:0-15000 GCA_015478945.1 Trachelipus rathkii | reverse complement strand
TGAGAAAGTTGAAAAATTGGTAAATCTGCAGGTATAGATGAAATTACTAGTGATATGATCAAGAGCGGAGCGAAGATGAGTGATTGATTGGGATTTGGAAGTTGTGTAATAAAGCTTTACTGGAGTGGTATAGTTCCAAGGATTGAGGAGAGCGGAATAGCTACCATTGTATAAGGGTAGCGGAGAAAGGGGACTGTAGAAATTATAGGGGATAAGTTTATTAGTTTGTAGGGAAGGTATATGCTGTTATTTTGGCATCGAAAGAGTGTCGTCGAGTGACTGAGGGATGGATTGGTGAAGAACAAGGTGCGTTAGGAGTGGTAGAGAATGTGTGGGTATCAAATCTTTACATTTGAAACAAATGATTGAAGAAAATGAGGAGAAGAAGAATAAATTGTATTTAGGTTTTATGGATTTGCAACAGCGTATGATAGAGTTAATAGGGAAGCGTTATTGGCAGGTGTTAGTGATTATATGGTGTATGGTGGTAGCTTCTGAATGGAATCAAAAGTATTTATGACGATAGGGAAGCGTGTTTAAGAATAAATGGTCAATGGTGATTGGTTCAGGATTAATAGCGGAGTAAGACAAGGGTTGTGTTATGTCTCCTTGTTATTCAATTTGTTATTGGTGGGGTTATGAAAGAATTTGAGGTTGGGATGGCGAGGAAATGGTGTTAGAATCGGTGGGAGAATGAGTTTTGAGTGGAGGTTGCCCTACTATTATATGCGGGATGATTGGTATTTGGTGTGGCGAATCTGAAGAGAGTTTGAGAGGATTGATAGAGAGATTGGCAGGGTGTGTGAAAGGAGGGGCTTGAAAGAAACCTGGATAAGAGTAAGGTTATGGTTGTGATGTGAGTGAGGACACTCCTCAGTGTGAAGTTATGTTAGATGGTGAGCAGCATGAACAAGTATGTCTGAGTTTAAATATTTGGCTATATGTTGACAGAGAAGGGAACGACGATGCAGAGTGTAGTAGGAAAGTGTGAATGGCAGGAAGGTGGCTGGTGCAATTAAAATCGTTGGTGAATGCAGAAGGGACTAAGGTCTTGAGTGTGCTAGGGTGCTTACATGAGGGTATGTTGTTACTGTGTTATTGTATTGGTAGTGAGAACTATGAGTCTGGAATCAAAAGTATAATTCTAAAGTTCAATGTGTTCAGATGCGACAATCTTCCCCCCTAGGGATTGTGCTAGTGTGAGAAGAATGATAAAAGAGAGGAATGAACACGTATTAGAGGAGTGGTTTGGTGTGAAGAAAGGGAGTAAATGAGAGAAAAAATTGACAGTATGTTGAGATGGTTTGGGTCAGTGGAAAGAATGAATGATAGTAGGTTGGTTAGCGGATGTATAGTGGTGAGTGTGTTTGGGAACCGACGGCTCGGCTGGGGGACCGAAGAGAAAGTGGATTGAGTCGGTGAACGAATGTCTGAAGGAGAGAAATGTGAGTTTTGCAGAGGCGAGAATTTAAAGGTGCATGATAGAGGAGAATGGGGTTTTGTATGGGGCATTGGGTTGTGCCCACCCTGGGCCAGGCATGAACCTTACAATTGAGATTTCCATAGTGAGGTTCCGTTTCGCGTCCCCATGATGCCTAGGGTGATTTCTGTCTGTGACGAGCTCTCACTAATTATGGTAAGAGGGGCGGTAAGGCTGGGCTTTCTTTTTCACTTGTCATGTTCTCTACTGCTTTTCTTTTCCGTTGCTTGCTACGCACCTTACCCCAAATCTGGGCAAAAGAGGTAGGTGGGAGAAAAGAAGAAGAAAAGATTATATTTATATATATATATATAATATATAATATATATATAGATATATATACTATATATATTATATATATCGTATATATATATATAATATTATAAAACGGCTTTAGTATTAAGCACTATTGCCACGCTAACTTTCTGTAGCTTTAAAGAAAAAGAATTAATAAAAAAACTTAAGTGAAAAGAGTTTAAAATAAATATAGATAATTACCTAATATTATACACCGTTTGAACTGTATACTTAGTGCTCATAATTAGTTTAAAATTTTGTGAAAAAATATTAAAGAAAACCAAAATTTAAAAATACTTACATGGGTACACTATTTTAAATATTGAACAATATCAGGTCAAACTAAATTAATTTCCGAAATAATAATTCATGATTCGGCCTGGATTGAGTGATATAAAAAAATTATGGATATACTATATATATATAATATAAATTTATTAATATATAATATTATATATTATATAATATATAATATATATTTTTATATATATATATAATATATATATATATATATATATATATATATATATATATATATATATATATATTATATAATATATATATATTATATATATATATTTATTATATATATATATATATATATATACATATATATATATATATATAATATTAATATATATATTATATATATATATATATAAAATATATATATAACTATATATATAATATATATAATATATATATATAATATATATATATATATTATTATATTATATATATATATATTATATAATATATATATATATATATATATAATTATATATTATATAATATTATTTATATAATCTATCTATATATATATATGTACGGAACAGTTTCATACTTTACATTTTGACAAGTTTAAAGTCTTCACTGACCGAAATGTACTCAATTAACTCTTCAGCGACAACTGAGAACCTATAAACTGTTCAATTTGAGTAAATTTTGAGCAGTTTTTCTTTTGTATTATATTATATTATTATTTATATATTATATATTATATATTTAGATATATAGATATAATAATATTATATATATATATATATATATATATAATATATAATTATATAGGCTAGTAATATGTTATATGTAGTATATAATTATAATATAATATATATTTATATTATATATATTTATATATATGTACTATATAATATAATATAGTATATATATTATATATTTCATTCCACAATAATATAAAATCAGCAGAAAAATTTTTTAGTTGCTATTCAGTTACTTCCTCAATGACTTGAAAATGACGAAAAAACCATCATCAACCATGCTAAAGAAACATTAATAAATTCATTTTCTTTTAAATATTTTATGCATGGTTTTTTTTTTATGGTTTAACACATATGGTTTTTTGTGTTTAAAGTTTGGGGTTTTTTTAAACATTGGTTTAAACCAATTGGTTAACCAAAATGTTTAAAACCATCCCACCAAGCGTACGCTACTATAGTTATAACCTATAATATACCGCTAGTATATACTATACCATATATCTAAACGCGATCACGTAAGTACACTTTTTATTATTATATAAGCTATAATATCAATATATTATATATATATTTATATATAGATATATATGGCTACAAGCTTTCGCCTCTATGTGGGGAGGCTTCTTCAGGTAGATGGTCTAGCGAGAACGAAAGTAATCGAGTATTGGAATATCGATATATAACTTCGATATTCTACTATATATATTATCTAAGTAATTATGTATATATAGATATATATATATACTTATACCCATATAGTTATATTAGTATAGTAATATATCTATATATATATATATATATATATAATATATTATACATAATATTATATATTATATTTATATACTATATATTTATATACCTATTATATATATATCTATATATATATATACATTATACTGGTATTATATATATAATAATATATATTATTTATATATATAATATATTATGTTAGTGTCTAAAGCTGAATGTAACTAGAGAACGACAGCCCCTACAGTAAGGCATACACATTGTTGCATATACATGGCACAGAAAAAAAAGACTTTGACCGCAAAAAAAATAGGGCGCCCGAGTGTTAGGGTGTTTAAAACTAACGAATACCCCACGGGGAGACGCGCCCGATGTCAGGAGTCGGAGAACCAGGTTCTCAGGCTCTAGGTGACTACGGGGGGACTCAATCCCCCTCGGGCAGATGTCTCCGGAACCCCGCTCTTTGGTCTTTTTGAGTGTCGCGGGGGTTCCTCCGAACCACTCCACTACCTTAGGTATAAGATAAAACGGCCGCACCCCCTTCTCGGTTGCCCATCGCTCGAGCCCCCTAATAGAGTGTTAAAACTCCTTTTTGGGCTCGAGCCGAGCCCCCACATGGCCATGAGGTATATAATAGTATATATATAATATTATATTATATATATATATACATATAAGTATATATATATTATATATATTATATATATATTATATATATAATATATATATATATATATATAGTATATAATTAGTAGTGATTACTTGCCCTAGTTAGTTTGAATCTTTCGTCATTTAGAATATATGAAAACAAGATCGAAGTGCTAGCCCTATTTCCTTTAGAATTTTGCGCATATATTATTACTGCTCTTGTCTTGTAAAAATGCAAAGAAAATGTCTCCATTTAGAAAGACTATGTAAAGCCATTTCTCATTCTACTATACAATATGTACTGAAATGAATAAATAATATTTAAACAGTTCACTAAATAAATAAAATAAACTTTCAAATTCTCAAAACATATTATTTACTCTATATCAGACTAGCCTAGTAAATGTATATACTATACTATAATATATATATTAACCATACGGCTAACACATACTGTATAGTATATAAATATATACCGTATAGACGATTAGCATAATAAGTATATTTACTATATAGTACCAATCTACTATCATAACTTATAGATTATATATATACTATATATAATATCATATACGACAGGTGACGCGCAAATGGTTACGGAAGTTATATAAAGTATTTATAATCCTATCTAAATAACGATACAAGCACACTGGGTCCTCACAGCGCGAGTCTTCATACTGTACATCTATACTCCTAGACCTATCATGATTATTATACTATATATATAATATAATAGTGAATCACTGCCCTAGTTAGTATGAATCTTTCGTCATTAGAATATAAAAAAATTGTACCTATTTTCCTTAAAAATTTTGCCATATATTATTTACCTGCTTTGTCTTGTAAAATGCAATGAAAATGCTTTAGGAAGACTTGTAAAGGCCATTCTCAAAATAGTAGTGATTTACTTGCCATAGTTAGTTTGAAAAGTCACTAAATAAATAAATAAATCTTTAAATTTAAGTTTGCACAGCACAAGCGATATCAACTTAATCCTACAAGGTCAAAATCCGAATAGACGATTTTTTGTTTATTATCGCTGGATATCGATATATCGATAACTTTAAATATATCGATATATCGATGAATTCAAAAATATCGAATATCGAAACTCAGACGAAAGATTGAAATAAGCCTATATATATATATATATATATATATATTACATTACGTACACCTTATGGGTTTTGTATATTTATATATATATATATATATATATTATATATATATATATATATATATATTATATATATATATATATATATATATATATATATATATATACTATATATATATTATATAGTAAAAAATAATCGTTTATAAAATTTCTTAGATTTTATCAAAATACACTGGTTTGTAAAATATTTGTTGCCTATATTTTTTTAAGTTCTTGTCGCGTATTTCAGAATGTGCGAAAACATGACGGACCACTAAAGAAAATCCTATGGGAGTTTTAACAATTTTGCGACGCTGTAACTCATTTTTCCTAAAAAGAGCGACGATTTTCGTTTTTTAAAAATCACAGGAATTAATCTAAAAAAATTATTATTTTTTTAGATTAATTCCTGTGATTTTTATAAAACTCGGGGGTGACACCCTTCTGGGTAACAATTACGTAATTCTTTTTATATATATTGTTGGACTGAAGAATATAACATCGATAAAGTTTTGTGACACGACAGCAAAAATAATGCAATGCCACAATAAGATTATAATAAATTATCTTCGTGAGGCAATTATTAAATCGTAACCTAACCTAATCAAACCCATATTTACCTTAAATAAGCTAATGTTACCTATCCGAACGTCACCTAGCTTCATTAATCGTAAAATAACCTATCGTAGCCTAACCTAACCTAACCAAACCTATCTCTAACCAAACTACCTAAGCCTAACAAAACCTATCGTAACCTAAAAAAAACTTAACCTATCGTAACCTAAACAGACCTAACTTAACCTATCGTAATCTAACCGAACATAAGGTAAAGTTAGGTAAGTCATATATATATATATCATTATAAATATATATATATATAATATTATATATTATATATATATATTATATATATATATAGTTTATATATATATATATATTATATATATTATATATACTATAATATATATATATAATATAAAACTTTCTGTAAATCTGACTTTCCTCCTTCTTATTCGATTAATGGATTCTGTTGCTAATTCTCCAACTGAAAAGGCCAATCTCTCGGCCTCCCTATTTCTTAACTCAACCCTGGACTGATTCTGGCATTCCTATCCTCCATCCTTCTTCTCTCCAGGTTGTCATATGCCTTTGGCCTGTGATTAACATTTGATCGGGTGCATCGGCTCCTGAAATCTATGAACCTTAGGAAGGCGGGTGGCCCGGGCATTCCTCCCGAGTTTTGAGGGAGTGTTGCTTTCGTGCTTACCCGCCCCTCAGCTTCGACTATCATTTCTCTATGTCTCAAAACTTTACTTTCCCTCAGTGTCGGAAGCACACACATGCCCAACCTATTCCGAAAAGGAAGCGCTCTGATCCTTCTAACTATCGCCTATAGCTCTCGCACTTGTATTCATATCTAAATCTTTGAAACCCCTCAACTCTCATTCTTAGGATCATCTGGAATTCATTCACTTCCTTTCGATCGCCAGTACGGCTTCGGCGCTCGAGGTCTACTGAGCGATATACTTTCCTATCTACTTGATCATGGTTTCCGCCCTCAACGAACTATCGGGTGAGACTTTGCAGTGGTGGCGCTTGACAGTATCCAAGGATTTGACCGGGTATTGGTCACGCGTCGCTGCTCTCAGCCTCCCCCTCCTTTGGTTCCTCCGTTCATCTTTGCTTGACTTTATGTCTAGTTCTGTCTCTCGTTCAAATCGCGCTCAATATTCGGTTGTTGTTGATGGCGCGACTTCTTCTTCCTTTTCTATTAATAGTGGCGTGTTCCTCAGGGTTCTGTCTTATCTGCTACTTTATTCCTACTTTTGTTCATTAATGGATGCTTCTCACCTGAACATCTAACCTCTATCGCACACATCATATGCCGATGACTCGACTTCATTCTTCAACTCATTTCAATTCTGTCCCTCTTTTACTTCTAGAATTGCTCTCGTCAATCTTTCCGATTTCTATTCTCGCTGATGCTGACTAGAATTTCCGGGTGGGGGTGCGTCTCAACCTTGTAAAATTCAATTCTTTAAAACCCAACTTCTTCAAATCTCCTTCCTCTAACGACAGCCTTCTAACTTTCCTCTCTCTTTCGACGGTTCTCTTCGTCTCTCCTGTTGGGCAATATAGAACATCCTGTGGCTAACGATAGAACAAAAAAAACTTGTCTTGGGGAAACCTCAATCACAACGGTTGGCTAGGGCGGGCCTCAAAGAAAACTTGTGAGTTCTGTTTAGACTGCGAGACTTTTTTTCCTTGTCTCAGTTGCCAGCTATACAAGGCCTCATCCGCCCTTGTATGGAGTATTGCCCTCATATCTGGGGGGGAGCTCTGGTTCACCCAGCTTTGGATAGGGTCGAAGTCAAAGCCAAAAGGCTAAAACTGTTCTGTAGTTTCTAGTCACTTGACCCTATATCTTTGCGGCGCGATGTTGGTGGTTTATCTCTTTTCTATCAGGTACCGCAGCGGCAGGTGATCGAGGGAGCTTATCACTCGCGATACCACCACTTTTACGACGCCTCGTAGCACAAGGGGTCGCTATGTCGGCGCATGGGTTTTTGTGTTGATATTGGTAACTCCAGGCTTGTTCGCTGCGGTGCTTCCTTCTTTTCCTGCCACCTCTGTTCTGTTGAATTCTCTTCCATCTTCTGTGGTTTCCTGCTTGAAATTTAATCTCTCTCAATTTAAGCCTGCCGTCTCTGCTCATCTGCGTATGTTGCGTTAGTTGAATGAATTGTCTGAGGTGTCAACACCCCCTCCTTGAATTAGGCTCTGCCGTGACCCGTGAGTGGTGGTGACCAACTGTAAAAAAAAAAAAAAAAAAAAAAAAAAAATACAATTTTGAAAGAAGATTAGAAGTATCGGTAGAGAAGGCAAAACAGTAGAAATAGACGAAACTTACTTTTCGAAAAGGAAAATCCACAAAGGAGGAATCCTTGCAGAGCAGTGGATATTCGGAGGTATCTGCACGGAAACAAAAGAGGTGTTCCTGTATGCAGTTCCATATAGAAAGGAATAAACTCTTCTGGAATGAATAAAGAAGAAAATAAAACCTGGCACAAAAATAATCAGCGACTGTTTTGCATCGTATAAAAATATAGAAAAGATGGAAGGATAGGAATTTACTCACGAAACGGTAAATCCCTCAGAAAATTTTGTCGACCCAGTCACCAATGCAAACACGCAATTAATAGAAAACACATGATTTTTACTGAAAAGAAGAAATAAAAGACAATGTGGTACAAGGAGAACTATGATAGATTCGTATTTATGCGAATACTTATGGCGAAAAAAATTTGACGGTTACATATTTCGAAAATATGTTAAAACGTATATCACATTTCTAATAATAATAATAATATTAATAATAATAATAATAATAATAATAATAATAATAATAATAATAATAATAATAATAATAATAATAATAATAATAATAATAATAATAATAATAATTATAATAATTAAATAATAATAATAATAATTATACCGCTACTACTACCAAAAATAATAATAATAATAAAGAAAAATGGTAAGTACATTTCTTTTTAATATATTTTTTATTATTGTTTTAGAGTTGTTTTTTTTAAATAAGAATTTTTGCATTACAAATATTACGGAGTCTTCTCGTTTCCCGGGCACTGCCAAATCTACGATTGGTCATATATTATTAAATAATTACTTTTTTTTTGTATTTATAATTTTTTGATTCTGCTCATCAGCACTCAAATTTATTGTTAATCATATAATAACAATATATGGAAAAAAAAGTAAAAAAAAAAAAACATTATCTGGCCATGATACTATAATTGAGTACTATATATATTATATGTATATATATATATATATAATACTATATATACTATATATATATATATATTATATAGTAATATAAAAATTATTATATATATATTTATATTATATATATATATATATATATATATATATATATATAGAGAGAGAGAGAGAGAGAGAGTGTTTTAAATTGCCTTCAGTAAATTTAAAAAGAAAACCGTGAGTTAAACCTAAACTGGTTTGGTTTCAACTGAAAACTACCGATCCGCCTTAGGTTGTAATAATAATGAAATGTTTCATAAGTATCAATTTAAATTTTCCTCATTTATTTTCCGGATTGATTTCCAGTAGAGTTTCCATTTCCTTAGGCTGTTTTCAAACAAGTTCTTTAAGATATCCTGAATTATAAACTTCAGTATTTTTTTTTTTTTTTTTTTTTTTCAATTTAGAAAAGTTTACTTTCGTCATCTAAGATATAGGGAAGTATTTATTCAGCTCAATGCAGCCTATAACTACGTGAACTGGATAAGGAAGTATTTTTTCAGATCACTGCAGTTATAGTTAACATATATTCACTAATATAATTCACCATCTTGTTACTTCAAAGCCACGTTCAAGATATTTTTCCAAAGCGCCGTAAAATTTTAAAATTCATTAATTTCAATTTGTAGATCTGTCATTACTTAAATAATGATCTCCGTTCCACATCTACATATCTTCTTTCACAACGAGTTTCATAGTAATGCATCTACTTCAACTTTTTTTCTTACTCTTCTCTTATTTACTCTGCAGATTTTATACTAGAAACTTCTACTAGTTTTTAGATTTGTAATTCTAATATTTTTATTTTTCTTCCATTGACTTTATGAGTTTTCACTAACTTTTCGCCGTTTTATTTATTTCGCAAACTTGATATTATTTATTTGATATCATCTGTTCCCCTTAATAAATTCTATGAATATTAATACCTTCATTCTCTTCTTGCAACATAGTCCATTCTTTTATCTATAATAACAATTTGTTTATATCATTTTTGTTAAATTTATTGAAAACAATTTTATGCAAAACTGATAGTTCACGAAAATAGGTAATACTATTCAATTAATTATAAGATAAATCTTGAATAGAGTAATAATTACGCAATAAACTTATTTTTGCCTGTAAAAAATATTTATATTACAATGTGATTACAACCTGAAGTCGATTAGTAAAATAATAAAATATATTGTAAGACAACTACACAACACGGGGGAATTCTGCAATAAACTTGCCAGTCCGAATTTTTATTGTGGAAACCATGAGGGGAAAAAAAATCTCCTTATAAACTTGCATTGACAATGCTTTTTTCCTGATGTCTTAAAAATTTATATGGAATGAAATTTTGCTAAATATAAATTACATACTACTGCTGTTACGGTACTACTACTGCTAATATTACCATCAGATGATAATTATAATCACCCTTAATATTCCTTTCTTATTTACTCTTCTTTTAATAAAATTTTCTATTCTTTTTAATTATTATTTGTTGATTAAATTATATGCAAATTTTTACTTTATCATACATTATTATTATTATTATTATTATTATTATTATTATTATTATTATTATTATTATTTTTATTCTTATTATTAAATTATATGCAAATTTTTATTTTATCATACATTATTATTATTATTATTATTATTATTATTATTATTATTATTATTATTATTATTATTATTATTATTATTATTATTATTATTATTATTATTATTATTATTATTTTGTTAAATATTAGTATTATTATTATCAAGTGTAAGAGTTGTGAACTTCTTTCTCCTCTCAGAGTCGCTTCAGAAAGAGTGTTGACCTTAAGTCCGAACAACTCTAAAGAAGCACGCTTAAAGCCTTCCTGGAGGTTCAAAAGGTAAAAATTACGGACTTCTCCTCCTAGAGTAGCTTTTTCGGACTCTCTTTCCTTTCACAGTTAAGAAGAAAACACTTCCATTGGCTATTACATTTCTTTATTATAATGGAATTATTTAACAAAATATTTATAATATCCGTTCCCACAAATTAATTTTATTGCCGCCTGAAGATGCCTCGAGTTCGGAGGCGAAATATGGCAACGATTACACAAGTCTTCCACAATGGTTTAAGTCCTGAAGAAACGATCTTAATATGAAGCGTTTTCTTCAAAACTTTTAAAGGAAAGAGTATCAGAAGAAGCGATCCTGAGAAGAGAAGTCCGCAACTCTTACCTTTTGAATCTCCAGGAAGGCTATAAGCCTCCTTCTTTAGAGTTGTTCGGACTTCAGGACACCCTTTCTGAGGAGGGAATATGATTTTAATACTGGCGAAGTTTAGATGAAGTATTTTCTGTTTTTGTCTTTTTTAAGGAAATTTTTAGACGAATTTGTGAAGTTACTTAATATGTTGAAATTTAAAAATTTGGCTATAGCATTGCTTTATTATTATTATTATTATTATTATTATTATTATTATTATTATTATTATTATTATTATTATTATTATTATTATTATTATTATTATTATTATTAGTGTCATGGTATTATTATTATTTTTATTATTATATTATTTATTATTATATATCAGATCATCATCGCATATGCATCATCATCATCATCATATTATCATCATCATCATCATCATCATCATCATCATCATCATCATCATCATCATCATCATCATCATCATCATCATCATCATCATCTCAATTTTTCGAATAAAGTGAAGTGGAGGGAGTTCCATGTTAGTGTTTCGGCAATCCACGTTACTCTACTTACAAGAAATGTTTTCAACTTAAGGAGAGATCCGTCTCTGCCTTTCTGTTATATATATAGTATATATATATACTATATAATGATATATATAGTATATATAGTAATATGATATATATTTATAATATAATATATATATACATATATATATACAGTATACGTCTAGTATAATAACATATTATATTATATACTATATATAATATATAATATATATATATATATATATATATATATATTATATATATTATATATATATATATATTATATATATAATATATATATATAGGATATACATATATATTATAATATATGTAATATAATATATATATATATATATATATAATAATATATTATTAGTATATTTATATAATATATATATATACATATATGATATATATATATATATAATAGTATGTAATGTATAAAGCTATATATATGATAATATATATAATATATAATAGAATATATTATATATTATATGTAATATAATATATAGCTATATATATATATCTTTTTTTTTTTTTTCAGTATGTCACCACACTTCAACGGGCAGAGCCCTATTCAGGGAGGTGGTGTTGCACGCCAAAATTTCATCCCATAGCGCAAATTACGCAGAATGAGCACAGACGCAGGCTTAAAGTGAGGAGATTTATCAGCAGGAAAACAGAGATGGAAGATAGTCCACAGAACCAGACGGTGGCAGGAAAGAAGGGACAGCCCCGCAGCGCAAACCAGCTTGGATTACCAATACTCTACACAAAATCCTGTGAGCAGGACACAGCACCCTTTGTTGTACGAGAGGGCGACGTAAGGGGTGGTACGCGAGTTGGTAATTTTCCCTCGAACACCTGCCGCTACGATACCTATAGAAAAGAGATAAAAGCACCAACATCGCGCGCAAAGATAGAGGTCAAGTGAAGTGGAAAGTACAGAACAGTTTTATAAGCCTTTTGGTTTTACTCACCCTGTCCAAAAGCCGGTGAAACCAGAGCCCCCCAGATATGAGAACAGTACTCAATACAAGGGCGGATGAGACCTTGTATAGCTGGAGTAACTGAAGAGGGGAAAATAGTTCCAGTCTAAACAAAACCTCCCCAGTTTCTTTTGAGGCCCCTAGCAACCGTTGTGATTGAGGTTTCCAAGACATTTTTGTTTATGTTAAGGCCAAGGTGTTTATATTGTCAACAGAGAGACGAGAGACCGTCGAAAGAGATAGGAAAGTTAGAAGGTGTTTAGAGAGGGAGATTTGGATAGAAGTGAGTTTTTAAAGAATTAAAATTTCACAAGGTTGATGACGACCCCAGATACGGAAATTCTATCCAGCGAGAAATCAGCTAGAATAGATCGGAAGATTGAGACGAGAAGGCAATTCTAGAGTAAAGAGGGAGCAAGAATTGAAATGAGTTGAAGAATGAAAAGTCGAGTCATCGGCATATCAGTGGATAGAGTTAGATGTGCGGTGAGAAAGATATTAATGAAAAGTAGGATAAAGTAGTAGATAAGAACAAACCACTGAGGCACAAACTAATTGACAGAAAAGAAGAACGGCAAGTTCTCGCTCTCAATCAACCACAGCCCGCATATTGAGCGACTTGAAAGAAAGCTAGACATAAGTAAGCAAAGAGAAGGAGGGAAACCCAAAGGAGGAGCTTGGAGAGCAGTGACGCGTGCCAAACCGGTCCTAAATGGCTTTGGATATGTCAACGCCACCACGCAGGTGCTCCCGTATTTTCCTAAGAGCGGAAACCATAAATCGGTTAAATAGGAAAGTATATCGCCAGTTAGACCTTGAACGCGAAGCCATACTGGCGATCGGCGAAGAAGAAATGAGATTCCAGATGGTCTAGAAGTGAGAGTGAGAAGGGTTTCAAAGATCTTAGATAGGATACAAGTGAGAGATATAGGCGATAGGGTTAGAAGATTCAGAGCGGCTTCCTTTTTTCGGAATAGGTGGACATGTGCGTGCTTCAACACTGAGGGAAAGTGCTAGTATTGAGACATAGGGGGTAGAGAATATAGTTGAACGACGGGCGGGGTCAGCACGTCAGCACATTCCCTCAAAACTCGGGGAGGAATGCCATTCCGGGCCACCCGCCTTCCCTTAACGTTCATAGATCTCAGGAGCCCATGCCCCCGATCAAAATGAAATCACAGGCAAAGACATAGACACCTGAGAGGAGAAGAAGGTGATGAGGAGGAATGCCAGAATCGTCCAGGGTTGAGTTAGAGGAAAATAGAGGCCGAAGAAGATTGGCCTTTTCAGTTGGACGAGTTAGCCGGAGCATCAGATCGAATAAGACGGAGGAAAGGCAGATTGTACAGAAGTTATTAGAGATGTTTTGGCAAGAGCCAGAAAGATTTAATCAGTAGCGAGAGACACCAAGGAGGCTCATGCGCACTTTCGGTGGATGAAGCCCCGCTTTGCTCGTCGGAGAGTATCCCTGCAACGATTATCTAGCTGATGGAAAGTATTCAGCGAGTGTGGATATAGAAGACGAAGATAAGTTTTTCATCCCCGATACGCGCATGTCTTAGGCCTGAATGGCCCTAAGAGACAAGCACGATCGAACCAATGGATTATGAGGAGAGAAAGATTTAGTCGAAGAAAGAGAGATGAACCTGCTCATCCCATCAACGCATTACAGCTCCCACCTTACGCAGAAGTCGAAGCTCACCAGGAGACAAAGCAGGCACTCAATTATAGTTAGCTAGCAAAGCCAACGCAAGGCCCCCCAATCGGCCCGATTCAAAGTGCCAGAAGAAACGAGTAGGGGCAGGATGGAGCTGTTGAGAGAAAGTATTAAAATTAATGAGATATAGGTTGTGGTCAGATTTACCGATAGGAGCGAAGGTGGTGTATTTTAAGAGAAAAGGACAGTGGTGAAAAATAGGTCAAGTGTTCAAGAATTGGTTAGGACGATCCGGAATGTGTGTGGGTTCTTTAACATTAGTTGATCCAGATCGTTTGAGAATTGCTGAATGATTCGGCCTTCCCCACCATAAATCGGTGTATGAGAGGACCCCACCATTCAGTGTTGTGTACATTGAAATTCCCCCTAAATAGGGACCTCAGTAATATCTCT
>JABUQX010103088.1:12500-15000 GCA_015478945.1 Trachelipus rathkii | reverse complement strand
TTTAGAAATTTAGTAATTTTAGTTAGGCCTTATCATACTAGTTACTAACTTATGGTACTTAATATTATATTCTTTATTTGTGTAAGTAAATATACATTATAGTCATATGACTCATTTCTCATATGATCATATTCATTTCATGTACATTCTTCAGTTTTTACGCTTCAAAGAAAATAACATTAAAGTAAGAAAATATATATTAAAAAAAAAAAAAAAAAAAAAAGGAAAAAAAAAAATTTTTTATTTTTTTTTGATAATAAAGAATTTTAAAAAAAAACGGTCGTTTTTTATTCACTTACATCTCTATTTTTGGGTAAGTTTTATTATTATTATTATTATTATTATTATTATTATTATTATTATTATTATTTAAAAATTCTATATCTGTTTTTGTTTTAATATAAGTTTTGTTGCGTGACGTTTGCTTTAGACAAGCTGACCGTATATATATATATATATATATATATATATATATATATATATATATATATATATATATATATATATATATATATATATATATATATATATATATATATATATATATATATATATATGTATATATAATGTCTTATTCAGTTCATGGTGGATTTTTTTAAAACTTTTTTTCATATATTAGTAGTATATGATACTGGCCATTAAGATGTGAAAGAGAAAGAACCGAAATATGAAACCAATAAAAATTAATTGATAAACTAAGAAAAAAAAACGTTGATTTTGCATGAGAAAGAAAACGGCTTTTAGTGTTACCGAGTGAAAGAATTCAAGGTTGGGTAAAAAATAATTTTGGGTTTTGTTTTCATATATTGATTTTGTGTATACATAACAAAACATATAACTTGAACCTAAAGGGCAGTCAACGGCAACCTAACCTACATGGATCGACGATGCAGCAAAACTCAACCTAACATATATTGATCGACGATGCAATAAATTTCGACCTAACCTACATGAATCAACTTTGCCGTAACAATGTTTCTCTTGTTTGCGGGCAAGACTTTTGCACTTAAGAAAATATCCAGAGATGTCGCTCTTCCTCGGCGCTGCCAAACGTAAAATTCGTAAAAAAAGTACATTTATTAATTTATTTTTTATTTAAATTTTTTTGATCCTGTTTATTCACAATGAAACATTGTTAGTATCATATAACAATATATGAAAAAAAAATTATCTGCACCATAAATAGGATAAGGACCTATATAACGAAAATAAATTTTCCTTAATCAATCTACGTAGTTAAAATTTTTTCCAAAATAGATGTCGAGCTGTCCAATAAGGTTCCAATTGATCGGTATGTCATAGTGAACTAGAATTGGTAATTTAAAACCTTTCAACAGAATTTTCAGGCTGATGGATTTGGAGACACTGAAACTATTGACCATAGAGCCTATTTTAATCAATAAATATATAGTCATCTAAAGAATTCAAGTGACAATTTGTACATTTTAAAGATTTTATAACTTTTTCCACCTTCATTTTCGTTTTTCTTTAAACTACTTTTGGTCTTTTTTTTTTCTTCTCAATTTCGTTTCCACCTCTTCTTACGACGTCCACACTCGACCACAACCAAATTGTATAAATAAGTAAATTGATACGTTATTAAAAGTATCTTATATTATCAATTTTGTATTAAACTTTTTTGCATTGTATTAAAATTTTTTTTTTTCATATATAAATCACGATAGATTTTGCCCTACTTATATGTCCGATCTAAATACTCCATTGTCTTGTATTACTTATAGGTATTATAGATCCGGGTCTCTATTAGTAATTAAGTTAGTATAGAAACTAAAGGCGTTTTAAATTTGGCAAGAATCCTTACAAAAGGAAGTAGTTCTTTACTTTCACATTTGATTTGTCAAATATTCTCCCAAACGAGAGGAAATTTTCTCGCAATATTGGGAATTTTGTCAGTAAGGTTGTTTTTTCCGTTGTTAACCTTCTTGTGTTTTTATTTTTGATTTAGTGACGTCAAGTGAAATCGTAAACAAAAGCTTTTAAATGTTCGAACCACTATTTTACATTCGAAATATAGTTAATTCCTTAAGAACTTTTAATATATTTTTGAATAAAATTACAAAATTTCCTTATTTTTCGGTTGTGATGTTACTTGAAAGTATATATATATATATATATATATATATATATATATATATATATATATATATATATATATATATATATATATATATATATATATATATATATATATATGGACAAAGTATAGCTATTGACCTTTTGATCTAAAGTAAATTTTTAATTTTAACTTATTATAAATGAAAGTAAATATAAAAAATAATTTAAAAATTATAGGGAAATAGTATTTTGAAATTATAATTCGAAAATATAGTAAACCTTTTGAAGGTCTTGCTTTACGCTGCGGAGGGAATTTTTACTGTCTTTATGGAATTTTGCTTCCATCAGTAAGGTTGATTTTGTCCGTTCTTAACCTTCTTGTGTTTTTATTCTTGATTTTGTGACGTCACGTGAAATCGTAAAC